>JAWNPD010000196.1:0-31628 GCA_035045305.1 Drosophila maculinotata | reverse complement strand
ATTTCATTTTTTGCCAAAAATGACCATGATCCGACGTCAAATACCCGAGTTATGAGCATTCAAAGATGACCATGTAATATTTTCAGCATTAACAAAAAAATAAGATTTTTGGAGCTTCATAACTTGCATATCTCGGCCAAAATAAGTCCGATCTTTGAGTGGTATACCTTTTTAGACTCGTTAAGATCAGAATTATAGATTGCCATTTAAAAATGGCCATGCCAGCAAATTTCATTTTTTGCCAAAAATGACCATGATCCGACATCAAATACCCGAGTTATGAGCATTCAAAGATGACCATGTAATATTTTCAGCATTAACAAAAAAATAAGATTTTTGGAGCTTCATAACTTGCATATCTCGGCCAAAATAAGTCCGATCTTTGAGTGGTATACCTTTTTAGACTCGTTAAGATCAGAATTATAGATTGCCATTTAAAAATGGCCATGCCAGCAAATTTCATTTTTTGCCAAAAATGACCATGATCCGACATCAAATACCCGAGTTATGAGCATTCAAAGATGACCATGTAATATTTTCAGCATTAACAAAAAAATAAGATTTTTGGAGCTTCATAACTTGCATATCTCGGCCAAAATAAGTCCGATCTTTGAGTGGTATACCTTTTTAGACTCGTTAAGATCAGAATTATAGATTGCCATTTAAAAATGGCCATGCCAGCAAATTTCATTTTTTGCCAAAAATGACCATGATCCGACATCAAATACCCGAGTTATGAGCATTCAAAGATGACCATGTAATATTTTCAGCATTAACAAAAAAATAAGATTTTTGGAGCTTCATAACTTGCATATCTCGGCCAAAATAAGTCCGATCTTTGAGTAGTATACCTTTTTAGACTCGTTAAGATCAGAATTATAGATTGCCATTTAAAAATGGCCATGCCAGCAAATTTCAGTTTTTGCCAAAAATGACCATGATCCGACATCAAATACCCGAGTTATGAGCATTCAAAGATGACCATGTAATATTTTCAGCATTAACAAAAAAATAAGATTTTTGGAGCTTCATAACTTGCATATCTCGGCCAAAATAAGTCCGATCTTTGAGTGGTATACCTTTTTAGACTCGTTAAGATCAGAATTATAGATTGCCATTTAAAAATGGCCATGCCAGCAAATTTCATTTTTTGCCAAAAATGACCATGATCCGACATCAAATACCCGAGTTATGAGCATTCAAAAATGACCATGTAATATTTTCAGCATTAACAAAAAAATAAGATTTTTGGAGCTTCATAACTTGCATATCTCGGCCAAAATAAGTCCGATCTTTGAGTGGTATACCTTTTTAGACTCGTATGATCACAATTATAGATTGCCATTTAAAAATGGCCATGCCAGCTTATTTAATTTTTTGCCAAAAATGACCATGATCCGACATCAAATACCCGAGTTATGAGCATTCAAAGATGACCATGTAATATTTTCAGCATTAACAAAAAATTAAGATTTTTGGAGCTTCATAACTTGCATATCTCGGCCAAAATAAGTCCGATCTTTGAGTAGTATACCTTTTTAGACTCGTTAAGATCAGAATTATAGATTGCCATTTAAAAATGGCCATGCCAGCAAATTTCATTTTTTGCCAAAAATGACCATGATCCGACATCAAATACCCGAGTTATGAGCATTCAAAGATGACCATGTAATATTTTCAGCATTAACAAAAAAATAAGATTTTTGGAGCTTCATAACTTGCATATCTCGGCCAAAATAAGTCCGATCTTTGAGAGGTATACCTTTTTAGACTCGTAAAGATCAGAATTATAGATTGCCATTTAAAAATGGCCATGCCAGCAAATTTAATTTTTTGCCAAAAATGACCATGATCCGACATCAAATACCCGAGTTATGAGCATTCAAAGATGACGATGTAATATTTTCAGCATTAACAAAAAAATAAGATTTTTGGAGCTTCATAACTTGCATATCTCGGCCAAAATAAGTCCGATCTTTGAGTGGTATACCTTTTTAGACTCGTTAAGATCAGAATTATAGATTGCCATTTAAAAATGGCCATGCCAGCAAATTTCATTTTTTGCCAAAAATGACCATGATCCGACATCAAATACCCGAGTTATGAGCATTCAAAGATGACCATGTAATATTTTCAGCATTAACAAAAAAATAAGATTTTTGGAGCTTCATAACTTGCATATCTCGGCCAAAATAAGTCCGATCTTTGAGTGGTATACCTTTTTAGACTCGTTAAGATCAGAATTATAGATTGCCATTTAAAAATGGCCATGCCAGCAAATTTCATTTTTTGCCAAAAATGACCATGATCCGACATCAAATACCCGAGTTATGAGCATTCAAAGATGACCATGTAATATTTTCAGCATTAACAAAAAAATAAGATTTTTGGAGCTTCATAACTTGCATATCTCGGCCAAAATAAGTCCGATCTTTGAGTGGTATACCTTTTTAGACTCGTTAAGATCAGAATTATAGATTGCCATTTAAAAATGGCCATGCCAGCAAATTTCATTTTTTGCCAAAAATGACCATGATCCGACATCAAATACCCGAGTTATGAGCATTCAAAGATGACCATGTAATATTTTCAGCATTAACAAAAAAATAAGATTTTTGGAGCTTCATAACTTGCATATCTCGGCCAAAATAAGTCCGATCTTTGAGTGGTATACCTTTTTAGACTCGTTAAGATCAGAATTATAGATTGCCATTTAAAAATGGCCATGCCAGCAAATTTCATTTTTTGCCAAAAATGACCATGATCCGACATCAAATACCCGAGTTATGAGCATTCAAAGATGACCATGTAATATTTTCAGCATTAACAAAAAAATAAGATTTTTGGAGCTTCATAACTTGCATATCTCGGCCAAAATAAGTCCGATCTTTGAGTGGTATACCTTTTTAGACTCGTTAAGATCAGAATTATAGATTGCCATTTAAAAATGGCCATGCCAGCAAATTTCATTTTTTGCCAAAAATGACCATGATCCGACATCAAATACCCGAGTTATGAGCATTCAAAGATGACCATGTAATATTTTCAGCATTAACAAAAAAATAAGATTTTTGGAGCTTCATAACTTGCATATCTCGGCCAAAATAAGTCCGATCTTTGAGTGGTATACCTTTTTAGACTCGTTAAGATCAGAATTATAGATTGCCATTTAAAAATGGCCATGCCAGCAAATTTCATTTTTTGCCAAAAATGACCATGATCCGACATCAAATACCCGAGTTATGAGCATTCAAAGATGACCATGTAATATTTTCAGCATTAACAAAAAAATAAGATTTTTGGAGCTTCATAACTTGCATATCTCGGCCAAAATAAGTCCGATCTTTGAGTGGTATACCTTTTTAGACTCGTTAAGATCAGAATTATAGATTGCCATTTAAAAATGGCCATGCCAGCAAATTTAATTTTTTGCCAAAAATGACCATGATCCGACATCAAATACCCGAGTTATGAGCATTCAAAGATGACCATGTAATATTTTCAGCATTAACAAAAAAATAAGATTTTTGGAGCTTCATAACTTGCATATCTCGGCCAAAATAAGTCCGATCTTTGAGTGGTATACCTTTTTAGACTCGTTAAGATCAGAATTATAGATTGCCATTTAAAAATGGCCATGCCAGCAAATTTCATTTTTTGCCAAAAATGACCATGATCCGACATCAAATACCCGAGTTATGAGCATTCAAAGATGACCATGTAATATTTTCAGCATTAACAAAAAAATAAGATTTTTGGAGCTTCATAACTTGCATATCTCGGCCAAAATAAGTCCGATCTTTGAGTGGTATACCTTTTTAGACTCGTTAAGATCAGAATTATAGATTGCCATTTAAAAATGGCCATGCCAGCAAATTTCATTTTTTGCCAAAAATGACCATGATCCGACATCAAATACCCGAGTTATGAGCATTCAAAGATGACCATGTAATATTTTCAGCATTAACAAAAAAATAAGATTTTTGGAGCTTCATAACTTGCATATCTCGGCCAAAATAAGTCCGATCTTTGAGTGGTATACCTTTTTAGACTCGTTAAGATCAGAATTATAGATTGCCATTTAAAAATGGCCATGCCAGCAATTTTAATTTTTTGCCAAAAATGACCATGATCCGACATCAAATACCCGAGTTATGAGCATTCAAAGATGACCATGTTATATTTTCAGCATTAACAAAAAAATAAGATTTTTGGAGCTTCATAACTTGCATATCTCGGCCAAAATAAGTCCGATCTTTGAAAGGTATACCTTTTTAGACTCGTAAAGATCAGAATTATAGATTGCCATTTAAAAATGGCCATGCCAGAAAATTTAATTTTTTGCCAAAAATGACCATGATCCGACATCAAATACCCGAGTTATGAGCATTCAAAGATGACGATGTAATATTTTCAGCATTAACAAAAAAATAAGATTTTTGGAGCTTCATAACTTGCATATCTCGGCCAAAATAAGTCCGATCTTTGAGTGGTATACCTTTTTAGACTCGTTAAGATCAGAATTATAGATTGCCATTTAAAAATGGCCATGCCAGCAAATTTCATTTTTTGCCAAAAATGACCATGATCCGACGTCAAATACCCGAGTTATGAGCATTCAAAGATGACCATGCAATATTTTCAGCATTAACAAAAAAATAAGATTTTTGGAGCTTCATAACTTGCATATCTCGGCCAAAATAAGTCCAATCTTTGAGTGGTATACCTTTTTAGACTCGTTAAGATCAGAATTATAGATTGCCATTTAAAAATGGCCATGCCAGCAAATTGAATTTTTTGCCAAAAATGACCATGATCCGACATCAAATACCCGAGTTATGAGCATTCAAAGATGACCATGTAATATTTTCAGCATTAACAAAAAAATAAGATTTTTGGAGCTTCATAACTTGCATATCTCGGCCAAAATAAGTCCGATCTTTGAGTGGTATACCTTTTTAGACTCGTTAAGATCAGAATTATAGATTGCCATTTAAAAATGGCCATGCCAGCAAATTTCATTTTTTGCCAAAAATGACCATGATCCGACATCAAATACCCGAGTTATGAGCATTCAAAGATGACCATGTAATATTTTCAGCATTAACAAAAAAATAAGATTTTTGGAGCTTCATAACTTGCATATCTCGGCCAAAATAAGTCCGATCTTTGAGTGGTATACCTTTTTAGACTCGTT
Organism: Drosophila maculinotata; assembly: GCA_035045305.1. Taxonomy (NCBI): domain Eukaryota; kingdom Metazoa; phylum Arthropoda; class Insecta; order Diptera; family Drosophilidae; genus Drosophila; species Drosophila maculinotata. Next base: position 26,431 of record JAWNPD010000196.1, on the reverse strand, counting down.
AAGATCAGAATTATAGATTGCCATTTAAAAATGGCCATGCCAGCAAATTTAATTTTTTGCCAAAAATGACCATGATCCGACATCAAATACCCGAGTTATGAGCATTCAAAGATGACCATGTAATATTTTCAGCATTAACAAAAAAATAAGATTTTTGGAGCTTCATAACTTGCATATCTCGGCCAAAATAAGTCCGATCTTTGAGTGGTATACCTTTTTAGACTCGTTAAGATCAGAATTATAGATTGCCATTTAAAAATGGCCATGCCAGCAAATTTCAGTTTTTGCCAAAAATGACCATGATCCGACATCAAATACCCGAGTTATGAGCATTCAAAGATGACCATGTAATATTTTCAGCATTAACAAAAAAATAAGATTTTTGGAGCTTCATAACTTGCATATCTCGGCCAAAATAAGTCCGATCTTTGAGTGGTATACCTTTTTAGACTCGTTAAGATCAGAATTATAGATTGCCATTTAAAAATGGCCATGCCAGCAAATTTCATTTTTTGCCAAAAATGACCATGATCCGACATCAAATACCCGAGTTATGAGCATTCAAAAATGACCATGTAATATTTTCAGCATTAACAAAAAAATAAGATTTTTGGAGCTTCATAACTTGCATATCTCGGCCAAAATAAGTCCGATCTTTGAGTGGTATACCTTTTTAGACTCGTTATGATCACAATTATAGATTGCCATTTAAAAATGGCCATGCCAGCAAATTTAATTTTTTGCCAAAAATGACCATGATCCGACATCAAATACCCGAGTTATGAGCATTCAAAGATGACCATGTAATATTTTCAGCATTAACAAAAAATTAAGATTTTTGGAGCTTCATAACTTGCATATCTCGGCCAAAATAAGTCCGATCTTTGAGTAGTATACCTTTTTAGACTCGTTAAGATCAGAATTATAGATTGCCATTTAAAAATGGCCATGCCAGCAAATTTAATTTTTTGCCAAAAATGACCATGATCCGACATCAAATACCCGAGTTATGAGCATTCAAAGATGACCATGTAATATTTTCAGCATTAACAAAAAAATAAGATTTTTGGAGCTTCATAACTTGCATATCTCGGCCAAAATAAGTCCGATCTTTGAAAGGTATACCTTTTTAGACTCGTAAAGATCAGAATTATAGATTGCCATTTAAAAATGGCCATGCCAGAAAATTTAATTTTTTGCCAAAAATGACCATGATCCGACATCAAATACCCGAGTTATGAGCATTCAAAGATGACCATGTAATATTTTCAGCATTAACAAAAAAATAAGATTTTTGGAGCTTCATAACTTGCATATCTCGGCCAAAATAAGTCCGATCTTTGAGTGGTATACCTTTTTAGACTCGTTAAGATCAGAATTATAGATTGCCATTTAAAAATGGCCATGCCAGCAAATTTCATTTTTTGCCAAAAATGACCATGATCCGACATCAAATACCCGAGTTATGAGCATTCAAAGATGACCATGTAATATTTTCAGCATTAACAAAAAAATAAGATTTTTGGAGCTTCATAACTTGCATATCTCGGCCAAAATAAGTCCGATCTTTGAGTGGTATACCTTTTTAGACTCGTTAAGATCAGAATTATAGATTGCCATTTAAAAATGGCCATGCCAGCAAATTTAATTTTTTGCCAAAAATGACCATGATCCGACATCAAATACCCGAGTTATGAGCATTCAAAAATGACCATGTAATATTTTCAGCATTAACAAAAAAATAAGATTTTTGGAGCTTCATAACTTGCATATCTCGGCCAAAATAAGTCCGATCTTTGAGTGGTATACCTTTTTAGACTCGTTAAGATCAGAATTATAGATTGCCATTTAAAAATGGCCATGCCAGCAAATTTAATTTTTTGCCAAAAATGACCATGATCCGACATCAAATACCCGAGTTATGAGCATTCAAAGATGACCATGTAATATTTTCAGCATTAACAAAAAAATAAGATTTTTGGAGCTTCATAACTTGCATATCTCGGCCAAAATAAGTCCGATCTTTGAGTGGTATACCTTTTTAGACTCGTTAAGATCAGAATTATAGATTGCCATTTAAAAATGGCCATGCCAGCAAATTTCATTTTTTGCCAAAAATGACCATGATCCGACATCAAATACCCGAGTTATGAGCATTCAAAGATGACCATGTAATATTTTCAGCATTAACAAAAAAATAAGATTTTTGGAGCTTCATAACTTGCATATCTCGGCCAAAATAAGTCCGATCTTTGAAAGGTATACCTTTTTAGACTCGTAAAGATCAGAATTATAGATTGCCATTTAAAAATGGCCATGCCAGCAAATTTCATTTTTTGCCAAAAATGACCATGATCCGACATCAAATACCCGAGTTATGAGCATTCAAAGATGACCATGTAATATTTTCAGCATTAACAAAAAAATAAGATTTTTGGAGCTTCATAACTTGCATATCTCGGCCAAAATAAGTCCGATCTTTGAGTGGTATACCTTTTTAGACTCGTTAAGATCAGAATTATAGATTGCCATTTAAAAATGGCCATGCCAGCAAATTTCATTTTTTGCCAAAAATGACCATGATCCGACATCAAATACCCGAGTTATGAGCATTCAAAGATGACCATGTAATATTTTCAGCATTAACAAAAAAATAAGATTTTTGGAGCTTCATAACTTGCATATCTCGGCCAAAATAAGTCCGATCTTTGAGTGGTATACCTTTTTAGACTCGTTAAGATCAGAATTATAGATTGCCATTTAAAAATGGCCATGCCAGCAAATTTCATTTTTTGCCAAAAATGACCATGATCCGACATCAAATACCCGAGTTATGAGCATTCAAAGATGACCATGTAATATTTTCAGCATTAACAAAAAAATAAGATTTTTGGAGCTTCATAACTTGCATATCTCGGCCAAAATAAGTCCGATCTTTGAGTGGTATACCTTTTTAGACTCGTTAAGATCAGAATTATAGATTGCCATTTAAAAATGGCCATGCCAGCAAATTTAATTTTTTGCCAAAAATGACCATGATCCGACATCAAATACCCGAGTTATGAGCATTCAAAGATGACCATGTAATATTTTCAGCATTAACAAAAAAATAAGATTTTTGGAGCTTCATAACTTGCATATCTCGGCCAAAATAAGTCCGATCTTTGAGTGGTATACCTTTTTAGACTCGTTAAGATCAGAATTATAGATTGCCATTTAAAAATGGCCATGCCAGCAAATTTAATTTTTTGCCAAAAATGACCATGATCCGACATCAAATACCCGAGTTATGAGCATTCAAAGATGACCATGTAATATTTTCAGCATTAACAAAAAAATAAGATTTTTGGAGCTTCATAACTTGCATATCTCGGCCAAAATAAGTCCGATCTTTGAGTGGTATACCTTTTTAGACTCGTTAAGATCAGAATTATAGATTGCCATTTAAAAATGGCCATGCCAGCAAATTTAATTTTTTGCCAAAAATGACCATGATCCGACATCAAATACCCGAGTTATGAGCATTCAAAGATGACCATGTAATATTTTCAGCATTAACAAAAAAATAAGATTTTTGGAGCTTCATAACTTGCATATCTCGGCCAAAATAAGTCCGATCTTTGAGTGGTATACCTTTTTAGACTCGTTAAGATCAGAATTATAGATTGCCATTTAAAAATGGCCATGCCAGCAAATTTAATTTTTTGCCAAAAATGACCATGATCCGACATCAAATACCCGAGTTATGAGCATTCAAAGATGACCATGTAATATTTTCAGCATTAACAAAAAAATAAGATTTTTGGAGCTTCATAACTTGCATATCTCGGCCAAAATAAGTCCGATCTTTGAGTGGTATACCTTTTTAGACTCGTTAAGATCAGAATTATAGATTGCCATTTAAAAATGGCCATGCCAGCAAATTTAATTTTTTGCCAAAAATGACCATGATCCGACATCAAATACCCGAGTTATGAGCATTCAAAGATGACCATGTAATATTTTCAGCATTAACAAAAAAATAAGATTTTTGGAGCTTCATAACTTGCATATCTCGGCCAAAATAAGTCCGATCTTTGAGTGGTATACCTTTTTAGACTCGTTAAGATCAGAATTATAGATTGCCATTTAAAAATGGCCATGCCAGCAAATTTCATTTTTTGCCAAAAATGACCATGATCCGACATCAAATACCCGAGTTATGAGCATTCAAAGATGACCATGTAATATTTTCAGCATTAACAAAAAAATAAGATTTTTGGAGCTTCATAACTTGCATATCTCGGCCAAAATAAGTCCGATCTTTGAGTGGTATACCTTTTTAGACTCGTTAAGATCAGAATTATAGATTGCCATTTAAAAATGGCCATGCCAGCAAATTTCATTTTTTGCCAAAAATGACCATGATCCGACATCAAATACCCGAGTTATGAGCATTCAAAAATGACCATGTAATATTTTCAGCATTAACAAAAAAATAAGATTTTTGGAGCTTCATAACTTGCATATCTCGGCCAAAATAAGTCCGATCTTTGAGTGGTATACCTTTTTAGACTCGTTAAGATCAGAATTATAGATTGCCATTTAAAAATGGCCATGCCAGCAAATTTAATTTTTTGCCAAAAATGACCATGATCCGACATCAAATACCCGAGTTATGAGCATTCAAAGATGACCATGTAATATTTTCAGCATTAACAAAAAAATAAGATTTTTGGAGCTTCATAACTTGCATATCTCGGCCAAAATAAGTCCGATCTTTGAGTGGTATACCTTTTTAGACTCGTTAAGATCAGAATTATAGATTGCCATTTAAAAATGGCCATGCCAGCAAATTTCATTTTTTGCCAAAAATGACCATGATCCGACATCAAATACCCGAGTTATGAGCATTCAAAGATGACCATGTAATATTTTCAGCATTAACAAAAAAATAAGATTTTTGGAGCTTCATAACTTGCATATCTCGGCCAAAATAAGTCCGATCTTTGAGTGGTATACCTTTTTAGACTCGTTAAGATCAGAATTATAGATTGCCATTTAAAAATGGCCATGCCAGCAAATTTCATTTTTTGCCAAAAATGACCATGATCCGACATCAAATACCCGAGTTATGAGCATTCAAAGATGACCATGTAATATTTTCAGCATTAACAAAAAAATAAGATTTTTGGAGCTTCATAACTTGCATATCTCGGCCAAAATAAGTCCGATCTTTGAGTGGTATACCTTTTTAGACTCGTTAAGATCAGAATTATAGATTGCCATTTAAAAATGGCCATGCCAGCAAATTTCATTTTTTGCCAAAAATGACCATGATCCGACATCAAATACCCGAGTTATGAGCATTCAAAGATGACCATGTAATATTTTCAGCATTAACAAAAAAATAAGATTTTTGGAGCTTCATAACTTGCATATCTCGGCCAAAATAAGTCCGATCTTTGAGTGGTATACCTTTTTAGACTCGTTAAGATCAGAATTATAGATTGCCATTTAAAAATGGCCATGCCAGCAAATTTAATTTTTTGCCAAAAATGACCATGATCCGACATCAAATACCCGAGTTATGAGCATTCAAAGATGACCATGTAATATTTTCAGCATTAACAAAAAAATAAGATTTTTGGAGCTTCATAACTTGCATATCTCGGCCAAAATAAGTCCGATCTTTGAGTGGTATACCTTTTTAGACTCGTTAAGATCAGAATTATAGATTGCCATTTAAAAATGGCCATGCCAGCAAATTTAATTTTTTGCCAAAAATGACCATGATCCGACATCAAATACCCGAGTTATGAGCATTCAAAGATGACCATGTAATATTTTCAGCATTAACAAAAAAATAAGATTTTTGGAGCTTCATAACTTGCATATCTCGGCCAAAATAAGTCCGATCTTTGAGTGGTATACCTTTTTAGACTCGTTAAGATCAGAATTATAGATTGCCATTTAAAAATGGCCATGCCAGCAAATTTAATTTTTTGCCAAAAATGACCATGATCCGACATCAAATACCCGAGTTATGAGCATTCAAAGATGACCATGTAATATTTTCAGCATTAACAAAAAAATAAGATTTTTGGAGCTTCATAACTTGCATATCTCGGCCAAAATAAGTCCGATCTTTGAGTGGTATACCTTTTTAGACTCGTTAAGATCAGAATTATAGATTGCCATTTAAAAATGGCCATGCCAGCAAATTTCATTTTTTGCCAAAAATGACCATGATCCGACATCAAATACCCGAGTTATGAGCATTCAAAGATGACCATGTAATATTTTCAGCATTAACAAAAAAATAAGATTTTTGGAGCTTCATAACTTGCATATCTCGGCCAAAATAAGTCCGATCTTTGAGTGGTATACCTTTTTAGACTCGTTAAGATCAGAATTATAGATTGCCATTTAAAAATGGCCATGCCAGCAAATTTCATTTTTTGCCAAAAATGACCATGATCCGACATCAAATACCCGAGTTATGAGCATTCAAAGATGACCATGTAATATTTTCAGCATTAACAAAAAAATAAGATTTTTGGAGCTTCATAACTTGCATATCTCGGCCAAAATAAGTCCGATCTTTGAGTGGTATACCTTTTTAGACTCGTTAAGATCAGAATTATAGATTGCCATTTAAAAATGGCCATGCCAGCAAATTTCATTTTTTGCCAAAAATGACCATGATCCGACATCAAATACCCGAGTTATGAGCATTCAAAGATGACCATGTAATATTTTCAGCATTAACAAAAAAATAAGATTTTTGGAGCTTCATAACTTGCATATCTCGGCCAAAATAAGTCCGATCTTTGAGTGGTATACCTTTTTAGACTCGTTAAGATCAGAATTATAGATTGCCATTTAAAAATGGCCATGCCAGCAAATTTAATTTTTTGCCAAAAATGACCATGATCCGACATCAAATACCCGAGTTATGAGCATTCAAAGATGACCATGTAATATTTTCAGCATTAACAAAAAAATAAGATTTTTGGAGCTTCATAACTTGCATATCTCGGCCAAAATAAGTCCGATCTTTGAGTGGTATACCTTTTTAGACTCGTTAAGATCAGAATTATAGATTGCCATTTAAAAATGGCCATGCCAGCAAATTTCATTTTTTGCCAAAAATGACCATGATCCGACATCAAATACCCGAGTTATGAGCATTCAAAGATGACCATGTAATATTTTCAGCATTAACAAAAAAATAAGATTTTTGGAGCTTCATAACTTGCATATCTCGGCCAAAATAAGTCCGATCTTTGAGTGGTATACCTTTTTAGACTCGTTAAGATCAGAATTATAGATTGCCATTTAAAAATGGCCATGCCAGCAAATTTCATTTTTTGCCAAAAATGACCATGATCCGACATCAAATACCCGAGTTATGAGCATTCAAAGATGACCATGTAATATTTTCAGCATTAACAAAAAAATAAGATTTTTGGAGCTTCATAACTTGCATATCTCGGCCAAAATAAGTCCGATCTTTGAGTGGTATACCTTTTTAGACTCGTTAAGATCAGAATTATAGATTGCCATTTAAAAATGGCCATGCCAGCAAATTTCATTTTTTGCCAAAAATGACCATGATCCGACATCAAATACCCGAGTTATGAGCATTCAAAGATGACCATGTAATATTTTCAGCATTAACAAAAAAATAAGATTTTTGGAGCTTCATAACTTGCATATCTCGGCCAAAATAAGTCCGATCTTTGAGTGGTATACCTTTTTAGACTCGTTAAGATCAGAATTATAGATTGCCATTTAAAAATGGCCATGCCAGCAAATTTCATTTTTTGCCAAAAATGACCATGATCCGACATCAAATACCCGAGTTATGAGCATTCAAAGATGACCATGTAATATTTTCAGCATTAACAAAAAAATAAGATTTTTGGAGCTTCATAACTTGCATATCTCGGCCAAAATAAGTCCGATCTTTGAGTGGTATACCTTTTTAGACTCGTTAAGATCAGAATTATAGATTGCCATTTAAAAATGGCTATGCCAGCTTATTTAATTTTTTGCCAAAAATGACCATGATCCGACATCAAATACCCGAGTTATGAGCATTCAAAAATGACCATGTAATATTTTCAACATTAACAAAAAAAATAAGATTTTTGGAGCTTCATAACTTGCATATCTCGGCAAAAATAAGTCCGATCTTTGAGTGGTATACCTTTTTAGACTCGTTAAGATCAGAATTATAGATTGCCATTTAAAAATGGCCATGCCAGAAAATTTAATTTTTTGCCAAAAATGACCATGATCCGACATCAAATACCCGAGTTATGAGCATTCAAAGATGACCATGTAATATTTTCAGCAGTAACAAAAAAATAAGATTTTTGGAGCTTCATAACTTGCATATCTCGGCCAAAATAAGTCCGATCTTTGAGTGGTATACCTTTTTAGACTCGTTAAGATCAGAATTATAGATTGCCATTTAAAAATGGCCATGCCAGCAAATTTCATTTTTTGCCAAAAATGACCATGATCCGACATCAAATACCCGAGTTATGAGCATTCAAAGATGACCATGTAATATTTTCAGCATTAACAAAAAAATAAGATTTTTGGAGCTTCATAACTTGCATATCTCGGCCAAAATAAGTCCGATCTTTGAGTGGTATACCTTTTTAGACTCGTTAAGATCAGAATTATAGATTGCCATTTAAAAATGGCCATGCCAGCAAATTTCATTTTTTGCCAAAAATGACAATGATCCGACATCAAATACCCGAGTTATGAGCATTCAAAGATGACCATGTAATATTTTCAGCATTAACAAAAAAATAAGATTTTTGGAGCTTCATAACTTGCATATCTCGGCCAAAATAAGTCCGATCTTTAAGTGGTATACCTTTTTAGACTCGTTAAGATCAGAATTATAGATTGCCATTTAAAAATGGCCATGCCAGCAAATTTAATTTTTTGCCAAAAATGACCATGATCCGACATCAAATACCCGAGTTATGAGCATTCAAAGATGACCATGTAATATTTTCAGCATTAACAAAAAAATTAGATTTTTGGAGCTTCATAACTTGCATATCTCGGCCAAAATAAGTCCGATCTTTGAGTGGTATACCTTTTTAGACTCGTTAAGATCAGAATTATAGATTGCCATTTAAAAATGGCCATGCCAGCAAATATCATTTTTTGCCAAAAATGACCATGATCCGACATTAAATACCCGAGTTATGAGCATTCAAAGATAACCACGTAATATTTTCAGCATTAACAAAAAAATAAGATTTTTTGAGCTTCATAACTTGCATATCTCGGCCAAAATAAGTCCGATCTTTGAGTGGTATACCTTTTTAGACTCGTTAAGATCAGAATTATAGATTGCCATTTAAAAATGGCCATGCCAGCAAATTTAATTTTTTGCCAAAAATGACCATGATCCGACATCAAATACCCGAGTTATGAGCATTCAAAGATGACCATGTAATATTTTCATTAACAAAAAAATAAGATTTTTGGAGCTTCATAACTTGCATATCTCGGCCAAAATAAGTCCGATCTTTGAGTGGTATACCTTTTTAGACTCGTTAAGATCAGAATTATAGATTGCCATTTAAAAATGGCCATGCCAGCTTATTTAATTTTTTGCCAAAAATGACCATGATCCGACATCAAATACCCGAGTTATGAGCATTCAAAAATGACCATGTAATATTTTCAGCATTAACAAAAAAATAAGATTTTTGGAGCTTCATAACTTGCATATCTCGGCCAAAATAAGTCCGATCTTTGAGTGGTATACCTTTTTAGACTCGTTAAGATCAGAATTATAGATTGCCATTTAAAAATGGCCATGCCAGCAAATTTCATTTTTTGCCAAAAATGACCATGATCCGACATCAAATACCCGAGTTATGAGCATTCAAAGATGACCATGTAATATTTTCAGCATTAACAAAAAAATAAGATTTTTGGAGCTTCATAACTTGCATATCTCGGCCAAAATAAGTCCGATCTTTGAGTGGTATACCTTTTTAGACTCGTTAAGATCAGAATTATAGATTGCCATTTAAAAATGGCCATGCCAGCAAATTTCATTTTTTGCCAAAAATGACCATGATCCGACATCAAATACCCGAGTTATGAGCATTCAAAGATGACCATGTAATATTTTCAGCATTAACAAAAAAATAAGATTTTTGGAGCTTCATAACTTGCATATCTCGGCCAAAATAAGTCCGATCTTTAAGTGGTATACCTTTTTAGACTCGTTAAGATCAGAATTATAGATTGCCATTTAAAAATGGCCATGCCAGCAAATTTCATTTTTTGCCAAAAATGACCATGATCCGACATCAAATACCCGAGTTATGAGCATTCAAAGATGACCATGTAATATTTTCAGCATTAACAAAAAAATAAGATTTTTTGAGCTTCATAACTTGCATATCTCGGCCAAAATAAGTCCGATCTTTGAGTGGTATACCTTTTTAGACTCGTTAAGATCAGAATTATAGATTGCCATTTAAAAATGGCCATGCCAGCAAATTTAATTTTTTGCCAAAAATGACCATGATCCGACATCAAATACCCGAGTTATGAGCATTCAAAGATGACCATGTAATATTTTCAGCATTAACAAAAAAATAAGATTTTTGGAGCTTCATAACTTGCATATCTCGGCCAAAATAAGTCCGATCTTTGAGTGGTATACCTTTTTAGACTCGTTAAGATCAGAATTATAGATTGCCATTTAAAAATGGCCATGCCAGCTTATTTAATTTTTTGCCAAAAATGACCATGATCCGACATCAAATACCCGAGTTATGAGCATTCAAAAATAACCATGTAATATTTTCAACATTAACAAAAAAATAAGATTTTTGGAGCTTCATAACTTGCATATCTCGGCCAAAATAACTCCGATCTTTGAGTGGTATACCTTTTTAGACTCGTTAAGATCAGAATTATAGATTGCCATTTAAAAATGGACATGCCAGAAAATTTAATTTTTTGCCAAAAATGACCATGATCCGACATCAAATACCCGAGTTATGAGCATTCAAAGATGACCATGTAATATTTTCAGCAGTAACAAAAAAATAAGATTTTTGGAGCTTCATAACTTGCATATCTCGGCCAAAATAAGTCCGATCTTTGAGTGGTATACCTTTTTAGACTCGTTAAGATCAGAATTATAGATTGCCATTTAAAAATGGCCATGCCAGCAAATTTCATTTTTTGCCAAAAATGACCATGATCCGACATCAAATACCCGAGTTATGAGCATTCAAAGATGACCATGTAATATTTTCAGCATTAACAAAAAAATAAGATTTTTGGAGCTTCATAACTTGCATATCTCGGCCAAAATAAGTCCGATCTTTGAGTGGTATACCTTTTTAGACTCGCTAAGATCAGAATTATAGATTGCCATTTAAAAATGGCCATGCCAGCAAATTTCATTTTTTGCCAAAAATGACCATGATCCGACATCAAATACCCGAGTTATGAGCATTCAAAGATGACCATGTAATATTTTCAGCATTAACAAAAAAATAAGATTTTTGGAGCTTTATAACTTGCATATCTCGGCCAAAATAAGTCCGATCTTTGAGTGGTATACCTTTTTAGACTCGTTAAGATCAGAATTATAGATTGCCATTTAAAAATGGCCATGCCAGCAAATTTCATTTTTTGCCAAAAATGACAATGATCCGACATCAAATACCCGAGTTATGAGCATTCAAAGATGACCATGTAATATTTTCAGCATTAACAAAAAAATTTGATTTTTGGAGCTTCATAACTTGCATATCTCGGCCAAAATAAGTCCGATCTTTGTGGTATACCTTTTTAGACTCGTTAAGATCAGAATTATAGATTGCCATTTAAAAATGGCCATGCCAGCAAATATCATTTTTTGCCAAAAATGACCATGATCCGACATTAAATACCCGAGTTATGAGCATTCAAAGATAACCACGTAATATTCTCAGCATTAACAAAAAAATAAGATTTTTTGAGCTTCATAACTTGCATATCTCGGCCAAAATAAGTCCGATCTTTGAGTGGTATACCTTTTTAGACTCGTTAAGATCAGAATTATGGATTGCCATTTAAAAATGGCCATGCCAGCAAATTTAATTTTTTGCCAAAAATTACCATGATCCGACATCAAATACCCGAGTTATGAGCATTCAAAGATGACCATGTAATATTTTTTGGAGCTTCATAACTTGCATATCTCGGCCAAAATAAGTCCGATCTTTGAGTGGTATACCTTTTTAGACTCGTTAAGATCAGAATTATAGATTGCCATTTAAAAATGGCCATGCCAGCAAATTTCATTTTTTGCCAAAAATGACAATGATCCGACATCAAATACCCGAGTTATGAGCATTCAAAGATGACCATGTAATATTTTTAGCATTAACAAAAAAATAAGATTTTTGGAGCTTTATAACTTGCATATCTCGGCCAAAATAAGTCCGATCTTTGAGTGGTATACCTTTTTAGACTCGTTAAGATCAGAATTATAGATTGCCATTTAAAAATGGCCATGCCAGCTTATTTAATTTTTTGCCAAAAATGACCATGATCCGACATCAAATACCCGAGTTATGAGCATTCAAAGATGACCATGTAATATTTTCAGCATTAACAAAAAAATTAGATTTTTGGAGCATCATAACTTGCATATCTCGGCCAAAATAAGTCCGATCCTTGTGGTATACCTTTTTAGACTCGTTAAGATCAGAATTATAGATTGCCATTTAAAAATGGCCATGCCAGCAAATTTCATTTTTTGCCAAAAATGACCATGATCCGACATTAAATACCCGAGTTATGAGCATTCAAAGATAACCATGTAATATTTTCAGCATTAACCAAAAAATAAGATTTTTTGAGCTTCATAACTTGCATATCTCGGCCAAAATAAGTCCGATCTTTGAGTGGTATACCTTTTTAGACTCGTTAAGATCAGAATTATAGATTGCCATTTAAAAATGGCAATGCCAGCAAATTTAATTTTTTGCCAAAAATTACCATGATCCGACATCAAATACCCGAGCTATGAGCATTCAAAGATGACCATGTAATATTTTCAGCATTACCAAAAAAAAAAGATTTTTGGAGCTTCATAACTTGCATATCTCGGCCAAAATAAGTCCGATCTTTGAGTGGTATACCTTTTTAGACTCGTTAAGATCAGAATTATAGATTGCCATTTAAAAATGGCCATGCCAGCAAATTTCATTTTTTGCCAAAAATGACCATGATCCGACATCAAATACCCGAGTTATGAGCATTCAAAGATGACCATGTAATATTTTCAGCATTAACAAAAAAATAAGATTTTTGGAGCTTCATAACTTGCATATCTCGGCCAAAATAAGTCCGATCTTTGAGTGGTATACCTTTTTAGACTCGTTAAGATCAGAATTATAGATTGCCATTTAAAAATGGCCATGCCAGCAAATTTAATTTTTTGCCAAAAATGACCATGATCAGACATCAAATACCCGAGCTATGAGCATTCAAAGATGACCATGTAATATTTTCAGCATTAACAAAAAAATTAGATTTTTGGAGCTTCATAACTTGCATATCTCGGCCAAAATAAGTCCGATCTTTGAGTGGTATACCTTTTTAGACTCGTTAAGATCAGAATTATAGATTGCCATTTAAAAATGGCCATGCCAGTAAATTTCATTTTTTGCCAAAAATGACCATGATCCGACATCAAATGCCCGAGTTATGAGCATTCAAAGATAACCATGTAATATTTTCAGCATTAACAAAAAAATAAGATTTTTGGAGCTTCATAACTTGCATATCTCGGCCAAAATAAGTCCGATCTTTGAGTGGTATACCTTTTTAGACTCGTTAAGATCAGAATTATAGATTGCCATTTAAAAATGGCCATGCCAGCAAATTTAATTTTTTGCCAAAAATGACCATGATCCGACATCAAATACCCGAGTTATGAGCATTCAAAGATGACCATGTAATATTTTCAGCATTAACAAAAAAATAAGATTTTTGGAGCTTCATAACTTGCATATCTCGGCCAAAATAAGTCCGATCTTTGAGTGGTATACCTTTTTAGACTCGTTAAGATCAGAATTATAGATTGCCATTTAAAAATGGCCATGCCAGCAAATTTCATTTTTTGCCAAAAATGACCATGATCCGACATCAAATACCCGAGTTATGAGCATTCAAAGATGACCATGTAATATTTTCAGCATTAACAAAAAAATAAGATTTTTGGAGCTTCATAACTTGCATATCTCCGCCAAAATAAGTCCGATCTTTGAGTGGTATACCTTTTTAGACTCGTTAAGATCAGAATTATAGATTGCCATTTAAAAATGGCCATGCCAGCAAATTTAATTTTTTGCCAAAAATGACCATGATCCGACATCAAATACCCGAGTTATGAGCATTCAAAGATGACCATGTAATATTTTCAGCATTAACAAAAAAATAAGATTTTTGGAGCTTCATAACTTGCATATCTCGGCCAAAATAAGTCCGATCTTTGAGTGGTATACCTTTTTAGACTCGTTAAGATCAGAATTATAGATTGCCATTTAAAAATGGCCATGCCAGCAAATTTAATTTTTTGCCAAAAATGACCATGATCCGACATCAAATACCCGAGTTATGAGCATTCAAAGATGACCATGTAATATTTTCAGCATTAACAAAAAAATAAGATTTTTGGAGCTTCATAACTTGCATATCTCGGCCAAAATAAGTCCGATCTTTGAGTGGTATACCTTTTTAGACTCGTTAAGATCAGAATTATAGATTGCCATTTAAAAATGGCCATGCCAGCAAATTTCATTTTTTGCCAAAAATGACCATGATCCGACATCAAATACCCGAGTTATGAGCATTCAAAGATGACCATGTAATATTTTCAGCATTAACAAAAAAATAAGATTTTTGGAGCTTCATAACTTGCATATCTCGGCCAAAATAAGTCCGATCTTTGAGTGGTATACCTTTTTAGACTCGTTAAGATCAGAATTATAGATTGCCATTTAAAAATGGCCATGCCAGCAAATTTAATTTTTTGCCAAAAATGACCATGATCCGACATCAAATACCCGAGTTATGAGCATTCAAAGATGACCATGTAATATTTTCAGCATTAACAAAAAAATAAGATTTTTGGAGCTTCATAACTTGCATATCTCGGCCAAAATAAGTCCGATCTTTGAGTGGTATACCTTTTTAGACTCGTTAAGATCAGAATTATAGATTGCCATTTAAAAATGGCCATGCCAGCAAATTTAATTTTTTGCCAAAAATGACCATGATCCGACATCAAATACCCGAGTTATGAGCATTCAAAGATGACCATGTAATATTTTCAGCATTAACAAAAAAATAAGATTTTTGGAGCTTCATAACTTGCATATCTCGGCCAAAATAAGTCCGATCTTTGAGTGGTATACCTTTTTAGACTCGTTAAGATCAGAATTATAGATTGCCATTTAAAAATGGCCATGCCAGCAAATTTAATTTTTTGCCAAAAATGACCATGATCCGACATCAAATATCCGAGTTATGAGCATTCAAAGATGACCATGTAATATTTTCAGCATTAACAAAAAAATAAGATTTTTGGAGCTTCATAACTTGCATATCTCGGCCAAAATAAGTCCGATCTTTGAGTGGTATACCTTTTTAGACTCGTTAAGATCAGAATTATAGATTGCCATTTAAAAATGGCCATGCCAGCAAATTTAATTTTTTGCCAAAAATGACCATGATCCGACATCAAATACCCGAGTTATGAGCATTCAAAGATGACCATGTAATATTTTCAGCATTAACAAAAAAATAAGATTTTTGGAGCTTCATAACTTGCATATCTCGGCCAAAATAAGTCCGATCTTTGAGTGGTATACCTTTTTAGACTCGTTAAGATCAGAATTATAGATTGCCATTTAAAAATGGCCATGCCAGCAAATTTAATTTTTTGCCAAAAATGACCATGATCCGACATCAAATACCCGAGTTATGAGCATTCAAAGATGACCATGTAATATTTTCAGCATTAACAAAAAAATAAGATTTTTGGAGCTTCATAACTTGCATATCTCGCCAAAATAAGTCCGATCTTTGAGTGGTATACCTTTTTAGACTCGTTAAGATCAGAATTATAGATTGCCATTTAAAAATGGCCATGCCAGCAAATTTCATTTTTTGCCAAAAATGACCATGATCCGACATCAAATGCCCGAGTTATGAGCATTCAAAGATAACCATGTAATATTTTCAGCATTAACAAAAAAATAAGATTTTTGGAGCTTCATAACTTGCATATCTCGGCCAAAATAAGTCCGATCTTTGAGTGGTATACCTTTTTAGACTCGTTAAGATCAGAATTATAGATTGCCATTTAAAAATGGCCATGCCAGCAAATTTAATTTTTTGCCAAAAATGACCATGATCCGACATCAAATACCCGAGTTATGAGCATTCAAAGATGACCATGTAATATTTTCAGCATTAACAAAAAAATAAGATTTTTGGAGCTTCATAACTTGCATATCTCGGCTAAAATAAGTCCGATCTTTGAGTGGTATACCTTTTTAGACTCGTTAAGATCAGAATTATAGATTGCCATTTAAAAATGGCCATGCCAGCAAATTTAATTTTTTGCCAAAAATGACCATGATCCGACATCAAATACCCGAGTTATGAGCATTCAAAGATGACCATGTAATATTTTCAGCATTAACAAAAAAATAAGATTTTTGGAGCTTCATAACTTGCATATCTCGGCCAAAATAAGTCCGATCTTTGAGTGGTATACCTTTTTAGACTCGTTAAGATCAGAATTATAGATTGCCATTTAAAAATGGCCATGCCAGCTTATTTAATTTTTTGCCAAAAATGACCATGATCCGACATCAAATATCCGAGTTATGAGCATTCAAAAATGACCATGTAATATTTTCAGCATTAACAAAAAAATAAGATTTTTGGAGCTTCATAACTTGCATATCTCGGCCAAAATAAGTCCGATCTTTGAGTGGTATACCTTTTTAGACTCGTTAAGATCAGAATTATAGATTGCCATTTAAAAATGGCCATGCCAGCATATTTAATTTTTTGCCAAAAATGACCATGATCCGACATCAAATACCCGAGTTATGAGCATTCAAAGATGACCATGTAATATTTTCAGCATTAACAAAAAAATAAGATTTTTGGAGCTTCATAACTTGCATATCTCGGCCAAAATAAGTCCGATCTTTGAATGGTATACCTTTTTAGACTCGTTAAGATCAGAATTATAGATTGCCATTTAAAAATGGCCATGCCAGCAAATTTAATTTTTTGCCAAAAATGACCATGATCCGACATCAAATACCCGAGTTATGAGCATTCAAAGATGACCATGTAATATTTTTAGCATTAACAAAAAAATAAGATTTTTGGAGCTTCATAACTTGCATATCTCGCCAAAATAAGTCCGATCTTTGAGTGGTATACCTTTTTAGACTCGTTAAGATCAGAATTATAGATTGCCATTTAAAAATGGCCATGCCAGCAAATTTCATTTTTTGCCAAAAATGACCATGATCCGACATCAAATGCCCGAGTTATGAGCATTCAAAGATAACCATGTAATATTTTCAGCATTAACAAAAAAATAAGATTTTTGGAGCTTCATAACTTGCATATCTCGGCCAAAATAAGTCCGATCTTTGAGTGGTATACCTTTTTAGACTCGTTAAGATCAGAATTATAGATTGCCATTTAAAAATGGCCATGCCAGCAAATTTCATTTTTTGCCAAAAATGACCATGATCCGACATCAAATACCCGAGTTATGAGCATTCAAAGATGACCATGTAATATTTTCAGCATTAACAAAAAAATAAGATTTTTGGAGCTTCATAACTTGCATATCTCGGCCAAAATAAGTCCGATCTTTGAGTGGTATACCTTTTTAGACTCGTTAAGATCAGAATTATAGATTGCCATTTAAAAATGGCCATGCCAGCAAATTTCATTTTTTGCCAAAAATGACCATGATCCGACATCAAATACCCGAGTTATGAGCATTCAAAGATGACCATGTAATATTTT
Organism: Drosophila maculinotata; assembly: GCA_035045305.1. NCBI lineage: Eukaryota > Metazoa > Arthropoda > Insecta > Diptera > Drosophilidae > Drosophila > Drosophila maculinotata. Next base: position 8,323 of record JAWNPD010000196.1, on the reverse strand, counting down.
CAGCATTAACAAAAAAAATTAGATTTTTGCAGCTTCATAACTTGCATATCTCCGCCAAAATAAGTCCGATCTTTGAGTGGTATACCTTTTTAGACTCGTTAAGATCAGAATTATAGATTGCCATTTAAAAATGGCCATGCCAGCAAATTTAATTTTTTGCCAAAAATGACCATGATCCGACATCAAATATCCGAGTTATGAGCATTCAAAGATGACCATGTAATATTTTCAGCATTAACAAAAAAATAAGATTTTTGGAGCTTCATAACTTGCATATCTCGGCTAAAATAAGTCCGATCTTTGAGTGGTATACCTTTTTAGACTCGTTAAGATCAGAATTATAGATTGCCATTTAAAAATGGCCATGCCAGCAAATTTAATTTTTTGCCAAAAATGACCATGATCCGACATCAAATACCCGAGTTATGAGCATTCAAAGATGACCATGTAATATTTTCAGCATTAACAAAAAAATAAGATTTTTGGAGCTTCATAACTTGCATATCTCGGCCAAAATAAGTCCGATCTTTGAGTGGTATACCTTTTTAGACTCGTTAAGATCAGAATTATAGATTGCCATTTAAAAATGGCCATGCCAGCTTATTTAATTTTTTGCCAAAAATGACCATGATCCGACATCAAATATCCGAGTTATGAGCATTCAAAGATGACCATGTAATATTTTCAGCATTAACAAAAAAATAAGATTTTTGGAGCTTCATAACTTGCATATCTCGGCCAAAATAAGTCCGATCTTTGAGTGGTATACCTTTTTAGACTCGTTAAGATCAGAATTATAGATTGCCATTTAAAAATGGCCATGCCAGCTTATTTCATTTTTTGCCAAAAATGACCATGATCCGACATCAAATACCCGAGTTATGAGCATTCAAAGATGACCATGTAATATTTTCAGCATTAACAAAAAAATAAGATTTTTGGAGCTTCATAACTTGCATATCTCGGCCAAAATAAGTCCGATCTTTGAGTGGTATACCTTTTTAGACTCGTTAAGATCAGAATTATAGATTGCCATTTAAAAATGGCCATGCCAGCAAATTTAATTTTTTGCCAAAAATGACCATGATCCGACATCAAATACCCGAGTTATGAGCATTCAAAGATGACCATGTAATATTTTCAGCATTAACAAAAAAATAAGATTTTTGGAGCTTCATAACTTGCATATCTCGGCCAAAATAAGTCCGATCTTTGAGTGGTATACCTTTTTAGACTCGTTAAGATCAGAATTATAGATTGCCATTTAAAAATGGCCATGCCAGCAAATTTAATTTTTTGCCAAAAATGACCATGATCCGACATCAAATACCCGAGTTATGAGCATTCAAAGATGACCATGTAATATTTTCAGCATTAACAAAAAAATAAGATTTTTGGAGCTTCATAACTTGCATATCTCGCCAAAATAAGTCCGATCTTTGAGTGGTATACCTTTTTAGACTCGTTAAGATCAGAATTATAGATTGCCATTTAAAAATGGCCATGCCAGCAAATTTCATTTTTTGCCAAAAATGACCATGATCCGACATCAAATACCCGAGTTATGAGCATTCAAAGATGACCATGTAATATTTTCAGCATTAACAAAAAAATAAGATTTTTGGAGCTTCATAACTTGCATATCTCGGCCAAAATAAGTCCGATCTTTGAGTGGTATACCTTTTTAGACTCGTTAAGATCAGAATTATAGATTGCCATTTAAAAATGGCCATGCCAGCAAATTTCATTTTTTGCCAAAAATGACCATGATCCGACATCAAATACCCGAGTTATTAGCATTCAAAGATGACCATGTAATATTTTCAGCATTAACAAAAAAATAAGATTTTTGGAGCTTCATAACTTGCATATCTCGGCCAAAATAAGTCCGATTTTTGAGTGGTATACCTTTTTAGACTCGTTAAGATCAGAATTATAGATTGCCATTTAAAAATGGCCATGCCAGCAAATTTAATTTTTTGCCAAAAATGACCATGATCCGACATCAAATACCCGAGTTATGAGCATTCAAAGATGACCATGTAATATTTTCAGCATTAACAAAAAAATTAGATTTTTGGAGCTTCATAACTTGCATATCTCGGCCAAAATAAGTCCGATCTTTGAGTGGAATACCTTTTTAGACTCGTTAAGATCAGAATTATAGATTGCCATTTAAAAATGGCCATGCCAGCAAATTTAATTTTTTGCCAAAAATGACCATGATCCGACATCAAATAACCGAGTTATGAGCATTCAAAGATGACCATGTAATATTTTCAGCATTAACAAAAAAATAAGATTTTTGGAGCTTCATAACTTGCATATCTCGGCCAAAATAAGTCCGATCTTTGAGTGGTATACCTTTTTAGACTCGTTAAGATCAGAATTATAGATTGCCATTTAAAAATGGCCATGCCAGCATATTTCATTTTTTGCCAAAAATGACCATGATCCGACATCAAATACCCGAGTTATGAGCATTCAAAGATGACCATGTAATATTTTCAGCATTAACAAAAAAATAAGATTTTCGGAGCTTCATAACTTGCATATCTCGGCCAAAATAAGTCCGATCTTTGAGTGGTATACCTTTTTAGACTCGTTAAGATCAGAATTATAGATTGCCATTTAAAAATGGCCATGCCAGAAAATTTAATTTTTTGCCAAAAATGACCATGATCCGACATCAAATACCCGAGTTATGAGCATTCAAAGATGACCATGTAATATTTTCAGCATTAACAAAAAAATTAGATTTTTGGAGCTTCATAACTTGCATATCTCGGCCAAAATAAGTCCGATCTTTGAGTGGTATACCTTTTTAGACTCGTTAAGATCAGAATTATAGATTGCCATTTAAAAATGGCCATGCCAGCAAATTTCATTTTTTGCCAAAAATGACCATGATCCGACATCAAATACCCGAGTTATGAGCATTCAAAGATGACCATGTAATATTTTCAGCATTAACAAAAAAATAAGATTTTTGGAGCTTCATAACTTGCATATCTCGGCCAAAATAAGTCCGATCTTTGAGTGGTATACCTTTTTAGACTCGTTAAGATCAGAATTATAGATTGCCATTTAAAAATGGCCATGCCAGCAAATTTAATTTTTTGCCAAAAATGACCATGATCCGACATCAAATACCCGAGTTATGAGCATTCAAAGATGACCATGTAATATTTTCAGCATTAACAAAAAAAATAAGATTTTTGGAGCTTCATAACTTGCATATCTCGGCCAAAATAAGTCCGATCTTTGAGTGGTATACCTTTTTAGACTCGTTAAGATCAGAATTATAGATTGCCATTTAAAAATGGCCATGCCAGCAAATTTCATTTTTTGCCAAAAATGACCATGATCCGACATCAAATACCCGAGTTATGAGCATTCAAAGATGACCATGTAATATTTTCAGCATTAACAAAAAAATAAGATTTTTGGAGCTTCATAACTTGCATATCTCGGCCAAAATAAGTCCGATCTTTGAGTGGTATACCTTTTTAGACTCGTTAAGATCAGAATTATAAATTGCCATTTAAAAATGGCCATGCCAGCAAATTTCATTTTTTGCCAAAAATGACCATGATCCGACATCAAATACCCGAGTTATGAGCATTCAAAAATGACCATGTAATATTTTCAGCATTAACAAAAAAATAAGATTTTTGGAGCTTCATAACTTGCATATCTCGGCCAAAATAAGTCCGATCTTTGAGTGGTATACCTTTTTAGACTCGTTAAGATCAGAATTATAGATTGCCATTTAAAAATGGCCATGCCAGCAAATTTCATTTTTTGCCAAAAATGACCATGATCCGACATCAAATACCCGAGTTATGAGCATTCAAAGATGACAATGTAATATTTTCAGCATTAACAAAAAAATAAGATTTTTGGAGCTTCATAACTTGCATATCTCGGCCAAAATAAGTCCGATCTTTGAGTGGTATACCTTTTTAAACTCGTTAAGATCAGAATTATAGATTGCCATTTAAAAATGGCCATGCCAGCAAATTTCATTTTTTGCCTAAAATGACCATGATCCGACATCAAATACCCGAGTTATGAGCATTCAAAGATGACCATGTAATATTTTCAGCATTAACAAAAAAATTAGATTTTTGGAGCTTCATAACTTGCATATCTCGGCCAAAATAAGTCCGATCTTTGAGTGGTATACCTTTTTAGACTCGTTAAGATCAGAATTATAGATTGCCATTTAAAAATGGCCATGCCAGCAATTTAATTTTTTGCCAAAAATGACCATGATCCGACATCAAATACCCGAGTTATGAGCATTCAAAGATAACCATGTAATATTTTCAGCATTAACAAAAAAATAAGATTTTTGGAGCTTCATAACTTGCATATCTCGGTCAAAATAAGTCCGATCTTTGAGTGGTATAACTTTTTAGACTCGTTAAGATCAGAATTATAGATTGCCATTTAAAAATGGCCATGCCAGCAAATTTCATTTTTTGCCAAAAATGACCATGATCCGACATCAAATACCCGAGTTATGAGCATTCAAAGATGACCATGTAATATTTTCAGCATTAACAAAAAAATTAGATTTTTGGAGCTTCATAACTTGCATATCTCGGCCAAAATAAGTCCGATCTTTGAGTGGTATACCTTTTTAGACTCGTTAAGATCAGAATTATAGATTGCCATTTAAAAATGGCCATGCCAGCAAATTTCATTTTTTGCCAAAAATGACCATGATCCGACATCAAATACCCGAGTTATGAGCATTCAAAAATGACAATGTAATATTTTCAGCATTAACAAAAAAATAAGATTTTTGGAGCTTCATAACTTGCATATCTCGGCCAAAATAAGTCCGATCTTTGAGTGGTATACCTTTTTAGACTCGTTAAGATCAGAATTATAGATTGCCATTTAAAAATGGCCATGCCAGCAAATTTCATTTTTTGCCAAAAATGACCATGATCCGACATCAAATACCCGAGTTATGAGCATTCAAAGATGACCATGTAATATTTTCAGCATTAACAAAAAAATAAGATTTTTGGAGCTTCATAACTTGCATATCTCGGCCAAAATAAGTCCGATCTTTGAGTGGTATACCTTTTTAGACTCGTTAAGATCAGAATTATAGATTGCCAATTAAAAATGGACATGCCAGCAAATTTAATTTTTTGCCAAAAATGACCATGATCCGACATCAAATACCCGAGTTATGAGCATTCAAAGATGACCATGTAATATTTTCAGCATTAACAAAAAAATAAGATTTTTGGAGCTACATAACTTGCATATCTCGGCCAAAATAAGTCCGATCTTTGAGTGGTATACCTTTTTAGACTCGTGAAGATCAGAATTATAGATTGCCATTTAAAAATGGCCATGCCAGAAAATTTAATTTTTTGCCAAAAATGACCATGATCCGACATCAAATACCCGAGTTATGAGCATTCAAAGATGACCATGTAATATTTTCAGCATTAACAAAAAAATAAGATTTTTGGAGCTTCATAACTTGCATATCTCGGCCAAAATAAGTCCGATCTTTGAGTGGTATACCTTTTTAGACTCGTTAAGATCAGAATTATAGATTGCCATTTAAAAATGGCCATGCCAGCAAATTTCATTTTTTGCCAAAAATGACCATGATCCGACATCAAATACGCGAGCTATGAGCATTTAAAGATAACCATGTAATATTTTCAGCATTAACAAAAAAATAAGATTTTTGGAGCTTCATAACTTGCATATCTCGGCCAAAATAAGTCCGATCTTTGAGTGGTATACCTTTTTAGACTCGTTATGATCACAATAATAGATTGCCATTTAAAAATGGCCATGCCAGCTTATTTCATTTTTTGCCAAAAATGACCATGATCCGACATCAAATACCCGAGTTATGAGCATTCAAAGATGACCATGTAATATTTTCAGCATTAACAAAAAAATAAGATTTTTGGAGCTTCATAACTTGCATATCTCGGCCAAAATAAGTCCGATCTTTGAGTGGTATACCTTTTTAGACTCGTTAAGATCAGAATTATAGATTGCCATTTAAAAATGGCCATGCCAGCAAATTTCATTTTTTGCCAAAAATGACCATGATCCGACATCAAATACCCGAGTTATGAGCATTCAAAGATGACCATGTAATATTTTCAGCATTAACAAAAAAATAAGATTTTTGGAGCTTCATAACTTGCATATCTCGGCCAAAATAAGTCCGATCTTTGAGTGGTATACCTTTTTAGACTCGTTAAGATCAGAATTATAAATTGCCATTTAAAAATGGCCATGCCAGCAAATTTCATTTGTTGCCAAAAATGACCATGATCCGACATCAAATACCCGAGTTATGAGCATTCAAAAATGACCATGTAATATTTTCAGCATTAACAAAAAAATAAGATTTTTGGAGCTTCATAACTTGCATATCTCGGCCAAAATAAGTCCGATCTTTGAGTGGTATACCTTTTTAGACTCGTATCATCACAATTATAGATTGCCATTTAAAAATGGCCATGCCAGCAAATTTCATTTTTTGCCAAAAATGACCATGATCCGACATCAAATACCCGAGTTATGAGCATTCAAAGATGACCATGTAATATTTTCAGCATTAACAAAAAATTAAGATTTTTGGAGCTTCACAACTTGCATATCTCGGCCAAAATAAGTCCGATCTTTGAGTAGTATACCTTTTTAGACTCGTTAAGATCAGAATTATAGATTGCCATTTAAAAATGGCCATGCCAGCAAATTTCATTTTTTGCCAAAAATGACCATGATCCGACATCAAATACCCGAGTTATGAGCATTCAAAGATGACCATGTAATATTTTCAGCATTAACAAAAAAATAAGATTTTTGGAGCTTCATAACTTGCATATCTCGGCCAAAATAAGTCCGATCTTTGAGTGGTATACCTTTTTAGACTCGTAAAGATCAGAATTATAGATTGCCATTTAAAAATGGCCATGCCAGCAAATTTCATTTTTTGCCAAAAATGACCATGATCCGACATCAAATACCCGAGTTATGAGCATTCAAAAATGACCATGTAATATTTTCAGCATTAACAAAAAAATAAGATTTTTGGAGCTTCATAACTTGCATATCTCGGCCAAAATAAGTCCGATCTTTGAGTGGTATACCTTTTTAGACTCGTTATGATCACAATAATAGATTGCCATTTAAAAATGGCCATGCCAGCAAATTTCATTTTTTGCCAAAAATGACCATGATCCGACATCAAATACCCGAGTTATGAGCATTCAAAGATGACCATGTAATATTTTCAGCATTAACAAAAAAATAAGATTTTTGGAGCTTCATAACTTGCATATCTCGTCCAAAATAAGTCCGATCTTTGAGTGGTATACCTTTTTAGACTCGTTAAGATCAGAATTATAGATTGCCATTTAAAAATGGCCATGCCAGCAAATTTCAGTTTTTGCCAAAAATGACCATGATCCGACATCAAATACCCGAGTTATGAGCATTCAAAAATGACCATGTAATATTTTCAGCATTAACAAAAAAATAAGATTTTTGGAGCTTCATAACTTGCATATCTCGGCCAAAATAAGTCCGATCTTTGAGTGGTATACCTTTTTAGACTCGTTAAGATCAGAATTATAGATTGCCATTTAAAAATGGCCATGCCAGCAAATTTCATTTTTTGCCAAAAATGACCATGATCCGACATCAAATACCCGAGTTATGAGCATTCAAAGATGACCATGTAATATTTTCAGCATTAACAAAAAAATAAGATTTTTGGAGCTTCATAACTTGCATATCTCGGCCAAAATAAGTCCGATCTTTGAGAGGTATACCTTTTTAGACTCGTTAAGATCAGAATTAAAGATTGCCATTTAAAAATGGCCATGCCAGCAAATTTAATTTTTTGCCAAAAATGACCATGATCCGACATCAAATACCCGAGTTATGAGCATTCAAAGATGACCATGTAATATTTTCAGCATTAACAAAAAAATTAGATTTTTGGAGCTTCATAACTTGCATATCTCGGCCAAAATAAGTCCGATCTTTGAGTGGTATACCTTTTTAGACTCGTTAAGATCAGAATTATAGATTGCCATTTAAAAATGGCCATGCCAGCAAATTTCATTTTTTGCCAAAAATGACCATGATCTGACATCAAATACCCGAGTTATGAGCATTCAAAGATGACCATGTAATATTTTCAGCATTAACAAAAAAATAAGATTTTTGGAGCTTCATAACTTGCATATCTCGGCCAAAATAAGTCCAATCTTTGAGTGGTATACCTTTTTAGACTCGTATGATCACAATTATAGAT
>JAWNPD010000194.1:0-47778 GCA_035045305.1 Drosophila maculinotata | reverse complement strand
ATAGCAATTTTTAAATGGCAATCTATAATTCTGATCTTAACGAGTCTAAAAAGGTATACCACTCAAAGATCGGACTTATTTTGGCCGAGATATGCAAGTTATGAAGCTCCAAAAATCTTATTTTTTTGTTAATGCTGAAAATATTACATGGTCATCTTTGAATGCTCATAACTCGGGTATTTGATGTCGGATCATGGTCATTTTTGGCAAAAAATTAAATTTGCTGGCATGGCCATTTTTAAATGGCAATCTATAATTCTGATCTTAACGAGTCTAAAAAGGTATACCACTCAAAGATCGGACTTATTTTGGCCGAGATATGCAAGTTATGAAGCTCCAAAAATCTTATTTTTTTGTTAATGCTGAAAATATTACATGGTCATCTTTGAATGCTCATAACTCGGGTATTTGATGTCGGATCATGGTCATTTTTGGCAAAAAATGAAATTTGCTGGCATGGCCATTTTTAAATGGCAATCTATAATTCTGATCTTAACGAGTCTAAAAAGGTATACCACTCAAAGATCGGACTTATTTTGGCCGAGATATGCAAGTTATGAAGCTCCAAAAATCTTATTTTTTTGTTAATGCTGAAAATATTACATGGTCATCTTTGAATGCTCATAACTCGGGTATTTGATGTCGGATCATGGTCATTTTTGGCAAAAAATGAAATTTGCTGGCATGGCCATTTTTAAATGGCAATCTATAATTCTGATCTTAACGAGTCTAAAAAGGTATACCACTCAAAGATCGGACTTATTTTGGCCGAGATATGCAAGTTATGAAGCTCCAAAAATCTTATTTTTTTGTTAATGCTGAAAATATTACATGGTCATCTTTGAATGCTCATAACTCGGGTATTTGATGTCGGATCATGGTCATTTTTGGCAAAAAATGAAATTTGCTGGCATGGCCATTTTTAAATGGCAATCTATAATTCTGATCTTAACGAGTCTAAAAAGGTATACCACTCAAAGATCGGACTTATTTTGGCCGAGATATGCAAGTTATGAAGCTCCAAAAATCTTATTTTTTTGTTAATGCTGAAAATATTACATGGTCATCTTTGAATGCTCATAACTCGGGTATTTGATGTCGGATCATGGTCATTTTTGGCAAAAAATGAAATTTGCTGGCATGGCCATTTTTAAATGGCAATCTATAATTCTGATCTTAACGAGTCTAAAAAGGTATACCACTCAAAGATCGGACTTATTTTGGCCGAGATATGCAAGTTATGAAGCTCCAAAAATCTTATTTTTTTGTTAATGCTGAAAATATTACATGGTCATCTTTGAATGCTCATAACTCGGGTATTTGATGTCGGATCATGGTCATTTTTGGCAAAAAATGAAATTTGCTGGCATGGCCATTTTTAAATGGCAATCTATAATTCTGATCTTAACGAGTCTAAAAAGGTATACCACTCAAAGATCGGACTTATTTTGGCCGAGATATGCAAGTTATGAAGCTCCAAAAATCTTATTTTTTTGTTAATGCTGAAAATATTACATGGTCATCTTTGAATGCTCATAACTCGGGTATTTGATGTCGGATCATGGTCATTTTTGGCAAAAAATGAAATTTGCTGGCATGGCCATTTTTAAATGGCAATCTATAATTCTGATCTTAACGAGTCTAAAAAGGTATACCACTCAAAGATCGGACTTATTTTGGCCGAGATATGCAAGTTATGAAGCTCCAAAAATCTTATTTTTTTGTTAATGCTGAAAATATTACATGGTCATCTTTGAATGCTCATAACTCGGGTATTTGATGTCGGATCATGGTCATTTTTGGCAAAAAATTAAATTTGCTGGCATGGCCATTTTTAAATGGCAATCTATAATTCTGATCTTAACGAGTCTAAAAAGGTATACCACTCAAAGATCGGACTTATTTTGGCCGAGATATGCAAGTTATGAAGCTCCAAAAATCTTATTTTTTTGTTAATGCTGAAAATATTACATGGTCATCTTTGAATGCTCATAACTCGGGTATTTGATGTCGGATCATGGTCATTTTTGGCAAAAAATGAAATTTGCTGGCATGGCCATTTTTAAATGGTAATCTATAATTCTGATCTTAACGAGTCTAAAAAGGTATACCACTCAAAGATCGGAAGAAAAAAAAAAAAGATATGCAAGTTATGAAGCTCCAAAAATCTTATTTTTTTGTTAATGCTGAAAATATTACATGGTCATCTTTGAATGCTCATAACTCGGGTATTTGATGTCGGATCATGGTCATTTTTGGCAAAAAATGAAATATGCTGGCATGGCCATTTTTAAATGGCACTCTATAATTCTGATCTTAACGAGTCTAAAAAGGTATACCACTCAAAGATCGGACTTGATTTTGGCCGTTCTAATCAAGTTATGAAGCTCAAAAAATCTAATTTTTTTGTTAATGCTGAAAATATTACATGGTCATCTTTGAATGCTCATAACTCGGGTATTTGATGTCGGATCATGGTCATTTTTGGCAAAAAATGAAATTTGCTGGCATGGCCATTTTTAAATGGCAATCTATAATTCTGATCTTAACGAGTCTAAAAAGGTATACCACTCAAAGATCAAAGTCAAAAAAAAAGAGATATGCAAGTTATGAAGCTCCAAAAATCTTATTTTTTTGTTAATGCTGAAAATATTACATGGTCATCTTTGAATGCTCATAACTCGGGTATTTGATGTCGGATCATGGTCATTTTTGGCAAAAAATGAAATTTGCTGGCATGGCCATTTTTAAATGGCAATCTATAATTCTGATCTTAACGAGTCTAAAAAGGTATACCACTCAAAGATCGGACTTATTTTGGCCGAGATATGAAAGTTATGAAGCTCCAAAAATCTTATTTTTTTGTTAATGCTGAAAATATTACATGGTCATTTTTGAATGCTCATAACTCGGGTATTTGATGTCGGATCATGGTCAGTTTTGGCAAAAAATGAAATTTTCTGGCATGGCCATTTTTAAATGGCAATCTATAATTTTGATCTTAACGAGTCTAAAAAGGTATACCACTCAAAGATCGGACTTATTTTGGCCGAGATATGCAAGTTATGAAGCTCCAAAAATCAAATTTTTTTGTTAATGCTGAAAATATAACATGGTCATTTTTGAATGCTCATAACTCGGGTATTCGATGTCGGATCATGGTAATTTTTGGCAAAAAATGAAATTTGCTGGCATGGCCATTTTTAAATGGCAATCTATAATTCTGATCTTTACGAGTCTAAAAAGGTATACCACTCAAAGATCGGACTTATTTTGGCCGAGATATGCAAGTTATGCTTCTCCAAAAATCTTTATTTTTTGTTAATGCTGAAAATATTACATGGTCATCTTTGAATGCTCATAACTCGGGTATTTGATGTCGGATCATGGTCATTTTTGCCAAAAAATTAAATAAGCTGGCATGGCCATTTTTAAATGGCAATCTATAATTCTGATCTTAACGAGTCTAAAAAGGTATACCACTCAAAGATGTGGACTTATTTTGGCCGAGATATGCAAGTTATGAAGCTCCAAAAATTAAATTTTTCAGTGACGAAGCTGAAAATATAACATGGTCATTTTTGAATGCTCATAACTCGGGTATTCGATGTCGGATCATGGTAATTTTTGGCAAAAAATGAAATTTGCTGGCATGGCCATTTTTAAATGGCAATCTATAATTCTGATCTTTACGAGTCTAAAAAGGTATACCACTTAAAGATCGGACTTATTTTGGCCGAGATATGCAAGTTATGAAGCTCCAAAAATCTTATTTTTTTGTAAATGCTGAAAATATTACATGGTCATTTTTGAATGCTCATAACTCGGGTATTTGATGTCGGATCATGGTCATTTTTGGCAAAAAATTAAATTAGCTGGCATGGCCATTTTTAAATGGCAATCTATAATTCTGATCTTAACGAGTCTAAAAAAGGTATACCACTCAAAGATCGGAGGGAAAAAAAAAAAGATATGCAAGTTATGAAGCTCCAAAAATCTTATTTTTTTGTTAATGCTGAAAATATTACATGGTCAATTTTTGAATGCTCATAACTCGGGTATTTGATGTCGGATCATGGTCATTTTTTGCAAAAAATGAAATATGTTGGCATGGCCATTTTTAAATGGCACCCTATAATTCTGATCTTAACGAGTCTAAAAAGGTATACCACTCAAAGATCGGACTTAATTTGGCTGAGATATGCAAGTTATGAAGCTCAAAAAATCTAATTTTTTTGTTAATGCTGAAAATATTACATGGTCATCTTTGAATGCTCATAACTCGGGTATTTGATGTCGGATCATGGTCATTTTTGGCAAAAAATGAAATTTGCTGGCATGGCCATTTTTAAATGGCAATCGGCAATTGTGATCTTAACGAGTCTAAAAAGGTATACCACTCAAAGATCGAAGTCAAAAAAAAGAGATATGCAAGTTATGAAGCTCCAAAAATCTTATTTTTTTGTTAATGCTGAAAATATTACATGGTCATCTTTGAATGCTCATAACTCGGGTATTTGATGTCGGATCATGGTCATTTTTTTGGCAAAAAATGAAATTTGCTGGCATGGCCATTTTTAAATGGCAATCTATAATTCTGATCTTAACGAGTCTAAAAAGGTATACCACTCAAAGATCGGACTTATTTTGGCCGAGATATGAAAGTTATGAAGCTCCAAAAATCTTATTTTTTTGTTAATGCTGAAAATATTACATGGTCATCTTTGAATGCTCATAACTCGGGTATTTGATGTCGGATCATGGTCATTTTTGGCAAAAAATGAAATTTTCTGGCATGGCCATTTTTAAATGGTAATCTATAATTCTGATCTTAACGAGTCTAAAAAGGTATACCACTCAAAGATCGGACTTATTTTGGCCGAGATATGCAAGTTATGAAGCTCCAAAAATCTTATTTTTTTGTTAATGCTGAAAATATTACATGGTCATCTTTGAATGCTCATAACTCGGGTATTTGATGTCGGATCATGGTCATTTTTGGCAAAAAATGAAATTTGTTGGCATGGCCATTTTTAAATGGCAATCTATAATTCTGATCTTAACGAGTCTAAAAAGGTATACCACTCAAAGATCGGACTTATTTTGGCCGAGATATGCAAGTTATGAAGCTCCAAAAATCTTATTTTTTTGTTAATGCTGAAAATATTACATGGTCATCTTTGAATGCTCATAACTCGGGTATTTGATGTCGGATCATGGTCATTTTTGGCAAAAAATGAAATTTGCTGGCATGGCCATTTTTAAATGGCAATCTATAATTCTGATCTTAACGAGTCTAAAAAGGTATACCACTCAAAGATCGGACTTATTTTGGCCGAGATATGCAAGTTATGAAGCTCAAAAAATCTTATTTTTTTGTTAATGCTGAAAATATTACATGGTCATCTTTGAATGCTCATAACTCGGGTATTTGATGTCGGATCATGGTCATTTTTGGCAAAAAATGAAATTTGCTGGCATGGCCATTTTTAAATGGCAATCTATAATTCGGATCTTAACGAGTCTAAAAAGGTATACCACTCAAAGATCGGACTTATTTTGGCCGAGATATGCAAGTTATGAAGCTCCAAAAATCTTATTTTTTTGTTAATGCTGAAAATATTACATGGTCATCTTTGAATGCTCATAACTCGGGTATTTGATGTCGGATCATGGTCATTTTTGGCAAAAAATGAAATTTTCTGGCATGGCCATTTTTAAATGGCAATCTATAATTCTGATCTTAACGAGTCTAAAAAGGTATACCACTCAAAGATCGGACTTATTTTGGCCGAGATATGCAAGTTATGAAGCTCCAAAAATCTTATTTTTTTGTTAATGCTGAAAATATTACATGGTCATCTTTGAATGCTCATAACTCGGGTATTTGATGTCGGATCATGGTCATTTTTGGCAAAAAATGAAATTTGCTGGCATGGCCATTTTTAAATGGCAATCTATAATTCTGATCTTAACGAGTCTAAAAAGGTATACCACTCAAAGATCGGACTTATTTTGGCCGAGATATGCAAGTTATGAAGCTCCAAAAATCTTATTTTTTTGTTAATGCTGAAAATATTACATGGTCATCTTTGAATGCTCATAACTCGGGTATTTGATGTCGGATCATGGTCATTTTTGGCAAAAAATGAAATTTGCTGGCATGGCCATTTTTAAATGGCAATCTATAATTCTGATCTTAACGAGTCTAAAAAGGTATACCACTCAAAGATCGGACTTATTTTGGCCGAGATATGCAAGTTATGAAGCTCCAAAAATCTTATTTTTTTGTTAATGCTGAAAATATTACATGGTCATCTTTGAATGCTCATAACTCGGGTATTTGATGTCGGATCATGGTCATTTTTGGCAAAAAAATGAAATTTGCTGGCATGGCCATTTTTAAATGGCAATCTATAATTCTGATCTTAACGAGTCTAAAAAGGTATACCACTCAAAGATCGGACTTATTTTGGCCGAGATATGCAAGTTATGAAGCTCCAAAAATCTTATTTTTTTGTTAATGCTGAAAATATTACATGGTCATCTTTGAATGCTCATAACTCGGGTATTTGATGTCGGATCATGGTCATTTTTGGCAAAAAATGAAATTTGCTGGCATGGCCATTTTTAAATGGCAATCTATAATTCTGATCTTAACGAGTCTAAAAAGGTATACCACTCAAAGATCGGACTTATTTTGGCCGAGATATGCAAGTTATGAAGCTCCAAAAATCTTATTTTTTTGTTAATGCTGAAAATATTACATGGTCATCTTTGAATGCTCATAACTCGGGTATTTGATGTCGGATCATGGTCATTTTTGGCAAAAAATGAAATTTGCTGGCATGGCCATTTTTAAATGGCAATCTATAATTCTGATCTTAACGAGTCTAAAAAGGTATACCACTCAAAGATCGGACTTATTTTGGCCGAGATATGCAAGTTATGAAGCTCCAAAAATCTTATTTTTTGTTAATGCTGAAAATATTACATGGTCATCTTTGAATGCTCATAACTCGGGTATTTGATGTCGGATCATGGTCATTTTTGGCAAAAAATGAAATTTGCTGGCATGGCCATTTTTAAATGGCAATCTATAATTCTGATCTTAACGAGTCTAAAAAGGTATACCACTCAAAGATCGGACTTATTTTGGCCGAGATATGCAAGTTATGAAGCTCCAAAAATCTTATTTTTTTGTTAATGCTGAAAATATTACATGGTCATCTTTGAATGCTCATAACTCGGGTATTTGATGTCGGATCATGGTCATTTTTGGCAAAAAATGAAATTTGCTGGCATGGCCATTTTTAAATGGCAATCTATAATTCTGATCTTAACGAGTCTAAAAAGGTATACCACTCAAAGATCGGACTTATTTTGGCCGAGATATGCAAGTTATGAAGCTCCAAAAATCTTATTTTTTTGTTAATGCTGAAAATATTACATGGTCATCTTTGAATGCTCATAACTCGGGTATTTGATGTCGGATCATGGTCATTTTTGGCAAAAAATGAAATTTGCTGGCATGGCCATTTTTAAATGGCAATCTATAATTCTGATCTTAACGAGTCTAAAAAGGTATACCACTCAAAGATCGGACTTATTTTGGCCGAGATATGCAAGTTATGAAGCTCCAAAAATCTTATTTTTTTGTTAATGCTGAAAATATTACATGGTCATCTTTGAATGCTCATAACTCGGGTATTTGATGTCGGATCATGGTCATTTTTGGCAAAAAATGAAATTTGCTGGCATGGCCATTTTTAAATGGCAATCTATAATTCTGATCTTAACGAGTCTAAAAAGGTATACCACTCAAAGATCGGACTTATTTTGGCCGAGATATGCAAGTTATGAAGCTCCAAAAATCTTATTTTTTTGTTAATGCTGAAAATATTACATGGTCATCTTTGAATGCTCATAACTCGGGTATTTGATGTCGGATCATGGTCATTTTTGGCAAAAAATGAAATTTGTTGGCATGGCCATTTTTAAATGGCAATCTATAATTCTGATCTTAACGAGTCTAAAAAGGTATACCACTCAAAGATCGGACTTATTTTGGCCGAGATATGCAAGTTATGAAGCTCCAAAAATCTTATTTTTTTGTTAATGCTGAAAATATTACATGGTCATCTTTGAATGCTCATAACTCGGGTATTTGATGTCGGATCATGGTCATTTTTGGCAAAAAATGAAATTTGCTGGCATGGCCATTTTTAAATGGCAATCTATAATTCTGATCTTAACGAGTCTAAAAAGGTATACCACTCAAAGATCGGACTTATTTTGGCCGAGATATGCAAGTTATGAAGCTCCAAAAATCTTATTTTTTTGTTAATGCTGAAAATATTACATGGTCATCTTTGAATGCTCATAACTCGGGTATTTGATGTCGGATCATGGTCATTTTTGGCAAAAATGAAATTTGCTGGCATGGCCATTTTTAAATGGCAATCTATAATTCTGATCTTAACGAGTCTAAAAAGGTATACCACTCAAAGATCGGACTTATTTTGGCCGAGATATGCAAGTTATGAAGCTCCAAAAATCTTATTTTTTTGTTAATGCTGAAAATATTACATGGTCATCTTTGAATGCTCATAACTCGGGTATTTGATGTCGGATCATGGTCATTTTTGGCAAAAAATGAAATTTGCTGGCATGGCCATTTTTAAATGGCAATCTATAATTCTGATCTTAACGAGTCTAAAAAGGTATACCACTCAAAGATCGGACTTATTTTGGCCGAGATATGCAAGTTATGAAGCTCCAAAAATCTTATTTTTTTGTTAATGCTGAAAATATTACATGGTCATCTTTGAATGCTCATAACTCGGGTATTTGATGTCGGATCATGGTCATTTTTGGCAAAAAATGAAATTTGCTGGCATGGCCATTTTTAAATGGCAATCTATAATTCTGATCTTAACGAGTCTAAAAAGGTATACCACTCAAAGATCGGACTTATTTTGGCTGAGATATGCAAGTTATGAAGCTCCAAAAATCTTATTTTTTTGTTAATGCTGAAAATATTACATGGTCATCTTTGAATGCTCATAACTCGGGTATTTGATGTCGGATCATGGTCATTTTTGGCAAAAAATGAAATTTTCTGGCATGGCCATTTTTAAATGGCAATCTATAATTCTGATCTTAACGAGTCTAAAAAGGTATACCACTCAAAGATCGGACTTATTTTGGCCGAGATATGCAAGTTATGAAGCTCCAAAAATCTTATTTTTTTGTTAATGCTGAAAATATTACATGGTCATCTTTGAATGCTCATAACTCGGGTATTTGATGTCGGATCATGGTCATTTTTGGCAAAAAATGAAATTTGCTGGCATGGCCATTTTTAAATGGCAATCTATAATTCTGATCTTAACGAGTCTAAAAAGGTATACCACTCAAAGATCGGACTTATTTTGGCCGAGATATGCAAGTTATGAAGCTCCAAAAATCTTATTTTTTTGTTAATGCTGAAAATATTACATGGTCATCTTTGAATGCTCATAACTCGGGTATTTGATGTCGGATCATGGTCATTTTTGGCAAAAAATGAAATTTGCTGGCATGGCCATTTTTAAATGGCAATCTATAATTCTGATCTTAACGAGTCTAAAAAGGTATACCACTCAAAGATCGGACTTATTTTGGCCGAGATATGCAAGTTATGAAGCTCCAAAAATCTTATTTTTTTGTTAATGCTGAAAATATTACATGGTCATCTTTGAATGCTCATAACTCGGGTATTTGATGTCGGATCATGGTCATTTTTGGCAAAAAATGAAATTTGCTGGCATGGCCATTTTTAAATGGCAATCTATAATTCTGATCTTAACGAGTCTAAAAAGGTATACCACTCAAAGATCGGACTTATTTTGGCCGAGATATGCAAGTTATGAAGCTCCAAAAATCTTATTTTTTTGTTAATGCTGAAAATATTACATGGTCATCTTGAATGCTCATAACTCGGGTATTTGATGTCGGATCATGGTCATTTTTGGCAAAAATGAAATTTCTGGCATGGCCATTTTTAAATGGCAATCTATAATTCTGATCTTAACGAGTCTAAAAAGGTATACCACTCAAAGATCGGACTTATTTTGGCCGAGATATGCAAGTTATGAAGCTCCAAAAATCTTATTTTTTTGTTAATGCTGAAAATATTACATGGTCATCTTTGAATGCTCATAACTCGGGTATTTGATGTCGGATCATGGTCATTTTTGGCAAAAAATGAAATTTGCTGGCATGGCCATTTTTAAATGGCAATCTATAATTCTGATCTTAACGAGTCTAAAAAGGTATACCACTCAAAGATCGGACTTATTTTGGCCGAGATATGCAAGTTATGAAGCTCCAAAAATCTAATTTTTTTGTTAATGCTGAAAATATTACATGGTCATCTTTGAATGCTCATAACTCGGGTATTTGATGTCGGATCATGGTCATTTTTGGCAAAAAATGAAATTTGCTGGCATGGCCATTTTTAAATGGCAATCTATAATTCTGATCTTAACGAGTCTAAAAAGGTATACCACTCAAAGATCGGACTTATTTTGGCCGAGATATGCAAGTTATGAAGCTCCAAAAATCTTATTTTTTTGTTAATGCTGAAAATATTACATGGTCATCTTTGAATGCTCATAACTCGGGTATTTGATGTCGGATCATGGTCATTTTTGGCAAAAAAATGAAATTTGCTAGCATGGCCATTTTTAAATGGCAGATCTGCAATTCTTGATCTTAACGAGTCTAAAAAGGTATACCACTCAAAGATCGGACTTATTTTGGCTGAGATATGCAAGTTATGAAGCTCCAAAAATCTTATATTTTTGTTAATGCTGAAAATATTACATGGTCATCTTTGAATGCTCATAACTCGGGTATTTGATGTCGGATCATGGTCATTTTTGGCAAAAAATGAAATTTGCTGGCATGGCCATTTTTAAATGGCAATCTATAATTCTGATCTTAACGAGTCTAAAAAGGTATACCACTCAAAGATCGGACTTATTTTGGCCGAGATATGCAAGTTATGAAGCTCCAAAAATCTTATTTTTTTGTTAATGCTGAAAATATTACATGGTCATCTTTGAATGCTCATAACTCGGGTATTTGATGTCGGATCATGGTCATTTTTGGCAAAAAATGCAATTTGCTGGCATGGCCATTTTTAAATGGCAATCTATAATTCTGATCTTAACGAGTCTAAAAAGGTATACCACTCAAAGATCGGACTTATTTTGGCCGAGATATGCAAGTTATGAAGGTCCAAAAATCTTATTTTTTTGTTAATGCTGAAAATATTACATGGTCATCTTTGAATGCTCATAACTCGGGTATTTGATGTCGGATCATGGTCATTTTTGTCAAAAAATGAAATTTGCTGGCATGGCCATTTTTAAATGGCAATCTATAGTTCTGATCTTAACGAGTCTAAAATGGTATACTACTCAAAGATCGGACTTATTTTGGCCGAGATATGCAAGCTATGAAGCTCCAAAAATCTTATTTTTTTGTTAATGCTGAAAATATTACATGGTCATCTTTGAATGCTCATAACTCGGGTATTTGATGTCGGATCATGGTCATTTTTGGCAAAAAATGCAATTTGCTGGCATGGCCATTTTTAAATGGCAATCTATAATTCTGATCTTAACGAGTCTAAAAAGGTATACCACTCAAAGATCGGACTTATTTTGGCCGAGATATGCAAGTTATGAAGCTCCAAAAATCTAATTTTTTTGTTAATGCTGAAAATATTACATGGTCATCTGTGAATGCTCATAACTCGGGTATTTGATGTCGGATCATGGTCATTTTTGGCAAAAAATGAAATTTTCTGGCATGGCCATTTTTAAATGGCAATCTATAATTCTGATCTTAACGAGTCTAAAAGGTATACCACTCAAAGATCGGACTTATTTTGGCCGAGATATGCAAGTTATGAAGCTCCAAAAATCTTATTTTTTTGTTAATGCTGAAAATATAACATGGTCATCTTTGAATGCTCATAACTCGGGTATTTGATGTCGGATCATGGTCATTTTTGGCAAAAAATTAAATTTGCTGGCATGGCCATTTTTAAATGGCAATCCATACTTCTGATCTTAACGAGTCTAAAAAGGTATACCACTCCAAAGATCGGACTTATTTTGGCCGAGATATGCAAGTTATGAAGCTCCAAAAATCTTATTTTTTTGTTAATGCTGAAAATATTACATGGTCATCTTTGAATGCTCATAACTCGGGTATTTGATGTCTGATCATGGTCATTTTTGGCAAAAAATGAGATTAGCTGGCATGGCCATTTTTAAATGGCAATCTATAATTCTGATCTTAACGAGTCTAAAAAGGTATACTACTCAAAGATCGGACTTATTTTGGCCGAGATATGCAAGCTATGAAGCTCCAAAAATCTAATTTTTTTGTTAATGCTGAAAATATTACATGGTCATCTTTGAATGCTCATAACTCGGGTATTTGATGTCGGATCATGGTCATTTTTGGCAAAAAGTTAAATTTTCTGGCATGGCCATTTTTAAATGGCAATCTATTATTCTGATCTTAACGAGTCTAAAAAGGTATACCACTCAAAGATCGGACTTATTTTGGCCGAGATATGCAAGTTATGAAGTTCCAAAAATCTTATTTTTTTGTTAATGCTGAAAATATTACATGGTCATCTTTGAATGCTCATAACTCGGGTATTTGATGTCGGATCATGGTCATTTTTGGCAAAAAATGAAATTTGCTGGCATGGCCATTTTTAAATGGCAATCTATAATTCTGATCTTAACGAGTCTAAAAAGGTATACCACTCAAAGATCGGACTTAATTTGGCCGAGATATGCAAGTTATGAAGCTCCAAAAATCTAATTTTTTTGTAAATGCCGAAAATATTACATGGTCATCTTTGAATGCTTATAACTCGGGTATTTGATGTCGGATCATGGTCATTTTTGGCAAAAAATGAAATTTTCTGGCATGGCCATTTTTAAATGGCAATCTATAATTCTGATCTTAACGAGTCTAAAAAGGTATACTACTCAAAGATCGGACTTATTTTGGCCGAGATGTGCAAGGTATGAAGCTCCAAAAATCTTATTTTTTTGTTAATGCTGAAAATATTACATGGTCATCTTTGAATGCTCATAACTCGGGTATTTGATGTCGGATCATGGTCATTTTTGGCAAAAAATTAAATTTGCTGGCATGGCCATTTTTAAATGGCAATCTATAATTCTGATCTTAACGAGTCTAAAAAGGTATACCACTCAAAGATCGGACTTATTTTGGCCGAGATATGCAAGTTATGAAGCTCCAAAAATCTTATTTTTTTTTTAATGCTGAAAATATTACATGGTCATCTTTGAATGCTCATAACTCGGGTATTTGATGTCGGATCATGGTCATTTTTGGCCAAAATGAAATTTGCTGGCATGGCCATTTTTAAAGGGCAATCTATAATTCTGATCTTAACGAGTCTAAACAGGTATACCACTCAAAGATCGGACTTATTTTGGCCGAGATATGCGAATTATTGAAACTCCAAAAATCTTATTTTATTGTTAATGCTGAAAATATTACATGGTCATCTTTGAATGCTCATAACTCGGGTATTTGATGTCGGATCATGGTCATTTTTGGCAAAAAATGAAATTTGCTGGCATGGCCATTTTTAAATGGCAATCTATAATTCTGATCTTAACGAGTCTAAAAAGGTATACCACTCAAAGATCGGACTTATTTTGGCCGAGATATGCAAGTTATGAAGCTCCAAAAATCTTATTTTTTTGTTAATGCTGAAAATATTACATGGTCATCTTTGAATGCTCATAACTCGGGTATTTGATGTCGGATCATGGTCATTTTTGGCAAAAAATGAAATTTGCTGGCATGGCCATTTTTAAATGGCAATCTATAATTCTGATCTTAACGAGTCTAAAAAGGTATACCACTCAAAGATCGGACTTATTTTGGCCGAGATATGCAAGTTATGAAGCTCCAAAAATCTTATTTTTTTGTTAATGCTGAAAATATTACATGGTCATCTTTGAATGCTCATAACTCGGGTATTTGATGTCGGATCATGGTCATTTTTGGCAAAAATTAAATTTGCTGGCATGGCCATTTTTAAATGGCAATCTATAATTCTGATCTTAACGAGTCTAAAAAGGTATACCACTCAAAGATCGGACTTATTTTGGCCGAGATATGCAAGTTATGAAGCTCCAAAAATCTTATTTTTTTGTTAATGCTGAAAATATTACATGGTCATCTTTGAATGCTCATAACTCGGGTATTTGATGTCGGATCATGGTCATTTTTGGCAAAAAATGAAATTTGCTGGCATGGCCATTTTTAAATGGCAATCTATAATTCTGATCTTAACGAGTCTAAAAAGGTATACCACTCAAAGATCGGACTTATTTTGGCCGAGATATGCAAGTTATGAAGCTCCAAAAATCTTATTTTTTGTTAATGCTGAAAATATTACATGGTCATCTTTGAATGCTCATAACTCGGGTATTTGATGTCGGATCATGGTCATTTTTGGCAAAAAATTAAATTTGCTGGCATGGCCATTTTTAAATGGCAATCTATAATTCTGATCTTAACGAGTCTAAAAAGGTATACCACTCAAAGATCGGACTTATTTTGGCCGAGATATGCAAGTTATGAAGCTCCAAAAATCTTATTTTTTGTTAATGCTGAAAATATTACATGGTCATCTTTGAATGCTCATAACTCGGGTATTTGATGTCGGATCATGGTCATTTTTGGCAAAAAATGAAATTTGCTGGCATGGCCATTTTTAAATGGCAATCTATAATTCTGATCTTAACGAGTCTAAAAAGGTATACCACTCAAAGATCGGACTTATTTTGGCCGAGATATGCAAGTTATGAAGCTCCAAAAATCTTATTTTTTTGTTAATGCTGAAAATATTACATGGTCATCTTTGAATGCTCATAACTCGGGTATTTGATGTCGGATCATGGTCATTTTTGGCAAAAAATGAAATTTGCTGGCATGGCCATTTTTAAATGGCAATCTATAATTCTGATCTTAACGAGTCTAAAAAGGTATACCACTCAAAGATCGGACTTATTTTGGCCGAGATATGCAAGTTATGAAGCTCCAAAAATCTTATTTTTTTGTTAATGCTGAAAATATTACATGGTCATCTTTGAATGCTCATAACTCGGGTATTTGATGTCGGATCATGGTCATTTTTGGCAAAAAATGAAATTTGCTGGCATGGCCATTTTTAAATGGCAATCTATAATTCTGATCTTAACGAGTCTAAAAAGGTATACCACTCAAAGATCGGACTTATTTTGGCCGAGATATGCAAGTTATGAAGCTCCAAAAATCTTATTTTTTTGTTAATGCTGAAAATATTACATGGTCATCTTTGAATGCTCATAACTCGGGTATTTGATGTCGGATCATGGTCATTTTTGGCAAAAAATGAAATTTGCTGGCATGGCCATTTTTAAATGGCAATCTATAATTCTGATCTTAACGAGTCTAAAAAGGTATACCACTCAAAGATCGGACTTATTTTGGCCGAGATATGCAAGTTATGAAGCTCCAAAAATCTTATTTTTTTGTTAATGCTGAAAATATTACATGGTCATCTTTGAATGCTCATAACTCGGGTATTTGATGTCGGATCATGGTCATTTTTGGCAAAAAATGAAATTTGCTGGCATGGCCATTTTTAAATGGCAATCTATAATTCTGATCTTAACGAGTCTAAAAAGGTATACCACTCAAAGATCGGACTTATTTTGGCCGAGATATGCAAGTTATGAAGCTCCAAAAATCTTATTTTTTTGTTAATGCTGAAAATATTACATGGTCATCTTTGAATGCTCATAACTCGGGTATTTGATGTCGGATCATGGTCATTTTTGGCAAAAAATGAAATTTGCTGGCATGGCCATTTTTAAATGGCAATCTATAATTCTGATCTTAACGAGTCTAAAAAGGTATACCACTCAAAGATCGGACTTATTTTGGCCGAGATATGCAAGTTATGAAACAAAAAAAATCTTATTTTTTTGTTAATGCTGAAAATATTACATGGTCATCTTTGAATGCTCATAACTCGGGTATTTGATGTCGGATCATGGTCATTTTTGGCAAAAAATGAAATTTGCTGGCATGGCCATTTTTAAATGGCAATCTATAATTCTGATCTTAACGAGTCTAAAAAGGTATACCACTCAAAGATCGGACTTATTTTGGCCGAGATATGCAAGTTATGAAGCTCTACAAATCTTATTTTTCAACCAATGCTGAAAATATTACATGGTCATCTTTGAATGCTCATAACTCGGGTATTTGATGTCGGATCATGGTCATTTTTGGCAAAAATTAAAATTGCTGGCATGGCCATTTTTAAATGGCAATCTATAATTCTATCCCAACTTGAGTCTAAAAAGGTATACCACTCAAAGATCGGACTTATTTTGGCCGAGATATGCAAGTTATGAAGCTCCAAAAATCTTATTTTTTTGTTAATGCTGAAAATATTACATGGTCATCTTTGGATGCTCATAACTCGAATATTTGATGTCGGATCATGGTCATTTTTGGCACAAAATGGAATTTCTGGCATGGCCATTTTTAAATGTGGAAATCTATAATTGTGATCTTAACGAGTCTAAAAAGGTATACCACTCAAAGATCGGACGTATTTTGGCCGAGATATGCAAGTTATGAAGCTCCAAAAATCTTATTTTTTTGTTAATGCTGAAAATATTACATGGTTATCTTTGAATGCTCATAACTCGGGTATTTGATGTCGGATCATGGTCATTTTTGGCAAAAAATTAAATTTGCTGGCATGGCCATTTTTAAATGGCAATCTATAATTCTGATCTTAACGAGTCTAAAAAGGTATACCACTCAAAGATCGGACTTATTTTGGCCGAGATATGCAAGTTATGAAGCTCCAAAAATCTTATTTTTTTGTTAATGCTGAAAATATTACATGGTCATCTTTGAATGCTCATAACTCGGGTATTTGATGTCGGATCATGGTCATTTTGGCAAAAAATGAAATTTGCTGGCATGGCCATTTTTAAATGGCAATCTATAATTCTGATCTTAACGAGTCTAAAAAGGTATACCACTCAAAGATCGGACTTATTTTGGCCGAGATATGCAAGTTATGAAGCTCCAAAATCTTATTTTTTTGTTAATGCTGAAAATATTACATGGTCATCTTTGAATGCTCATAACTCGGGTATTTGATGTCGGATCATGGTCATTTTTGGCAAAAAATGAAATTTGCTGGCATGGCCATTTTTAAATGGCAATCTATAATTCTGATCTTAACGAGTCTAAAAAGGTATACCACTCAAAGATCGGACTTATTTTGGCCGAGATATGCAAGTTATGAAGCTCCAAAAATCTTATTTTTTTGTTAATGCTGAAAATATTACATGGTCATCTTTGAATGCTCATAACTCGGGTATTTGATGTCGGATCATGGTCATTTTTGGCAAAAAATGAAATTTGCTGGCATGGCCATTTTTAAATGGCAATCTATAATTCTGATCTTAACGAGTCTAAAAAGGTATACCACTCAAAGATCGGACTTATTTTGGCCGAGATATGCAAGTTATGAAGCTCCAAAAATCTTATTTTTTTTGTTAATGCTGAAAATATTACATGGTCATCTTTGAATGCTCATAACTCGGGTATTTGATGTCGGATCATGGTCATTTTTGGCAAAAAATGAAATTTGCTGGCATGGCCATTTTTAAATGGCAATCTATAATTCTGATCTTAACGAGTCTAAAAAGGTATACCACTCAAAGATCGGACTTATTTTGGCCGAGATATGCAAGTTATGAAGCTCCAAAAATCTTATTTTTTTGTTAATGCTGAAAATATTACATGGTCATCTTTGAATGCTCATAACTCGGGTATTTGATGTCGGATCATGGTCATTTTTGGCAAAAAATGAAATTTGCTGGCATGGCCATTTTTAAATGGCAATCTATAATTCTGATCTTAACGAGTCTAAAAAGGTATACCACTCAAAGATCGGACTTATTTTGGCCGAGATATGCAAGTTATGAAGCTCCAAAAATCTTATTTTTTTGTTAATGCTGAAAATATTACATGGTCATCTTTGAATGCTCATAACTCGGGTATTTGATGTCGGATCATGGTCATTTTTGGCAAAAAATGAAATTTGCTGGCATGGCCATTTTTAAATGACAATCTATAATTCTGATCTTAACGAGTCTAAAAAGGTATACCACTCAAAGATCGGACTTATTTTGGCCGAGATATGCAAGTTATGAAGCTCCAAAAATCTTATTTTTTTGTTAATGCTGAAAATATTACATGGTCATCTTTGAATGCTCATAACTCGGGTATTTGATGTCGGATCATGGTCATTTTTGGCAAAAAATGAAATTTGCTGGCATGGCCATTTTTAAATGGCAATCTATAATTCTGATCTTAACGAGTCTAAAAAGGTATACCACTCAAAGATCGGACTTATTTTGGCCGAGATATGCAAGTTATGAAGCTCCAAAAATCTTATTTTTTTGTTAATGCTGAAAATATTACATGGTCATCTTTGAATGCTCATAACTCGGGTATTTGATGTCGGATCATGGTCATTTTTGGCAAAAAATGAAATTTGCTGGCATGGCCATTTTTAAATGGCAATCTATAATTCTGATCTTAACGAGTCTAAAAAGGTATACCACTCAAAGATCGGACTTATTTTGGCCGAGATATGCAAGTTATGAAGCTCCAAAAATCTTATTTTTTTGTTAATGCTGAAAATATTACATGGTCATCTTTGAATGCTCATAACTCGGGTATTTGATGTCGGATCATGGTCATTTTTGGCAAAAAATGAAATTTGCTGGCATGGCCATTTTTAAATGGCAATCTATAATTCTGATCTTAACGAGTCTAAAAAGGTATACCACTCAAAGATCGGACTTATTTTGGCCGAGATATGCAAGTTATGAAGCTCCAAAAATCTTATTTTTTTGTTAATGCTGAAAATATTACATGGTCATCTTTGAATGCTCATAACTCGGGTATTTGATGTCGGATCATGGTCATTTTTGGCAAAAAAATGAAATTTGCTGGCATGGCCATTTTTAAATGGCAATCTATAATTCTGATCTTAACGAGTCTAAAAAGGTATACCACTCAAAGATCGGACTTATTTTGGCCGAGATATGCAAGTTATGAAGCTCCAAAAATCTTATTTTTTTGTTAATGCTGAAAATATTACATGGTCATCTTTGAATGCTCATAACTCGGGTATTTGATGTCGGATCATGGTCATTTTTGGCAAAAAATTAAATTTGCTGGCATGGCCATTTTTAAATGGCAATCTATAATTCTGATCTTAACGAGTCTAAAAAGGTATACCACTCAAAGATCGGACTTATTTTGGCCGAGATATGCAAGTTATGAAGCTCCAAAAATCTTATTTTTTTGTTAATGCTGAAAATATTACATGGTCATCTTTGAATGCTCATAACTCGGGTATTTGATGTCGGATCATGGTCATTTTTGGCAAAAAATGAAATTTGCTGGCATGGCCATTTTTAAATGGCAATCTATAATTCTGATCTTAACGAGTCTAAAAAGGTATACCACTCAAAGATCGGACTTATTTTGGCCGAGATATGCAAGTTATGAAGCTCCAAAAATCTTATTTTTTTGTTAATGCTGAAAATATTACATGGTCATCTTTGAATGCTCATAACTCGGGTATTTGATGTCGGATCATGGTCATTTTTGGCAAAAAATGAAATTTGCTGGCATGGCCATTTTTAAATGGCAATCTATAATTCTGATCTTAACGAGTCTAAAAAGGTATACCACTCAAAGATCGGACTTATTTTGGCCGAGATATGCAAGTTATGAAGCTCCAAAATCTTATTTTTTTGTTAATGCTGAAAATATTACATGGTCATCTTTGAATGCTCATAACTCGGGTATTTGATGTCGGATCATGGTCATTTTTGGCAAAAAATGAAATTTGCTGGCATGGCCATTTTTAAATGGCAATCTATAATTCTGATCTTAACGAGTCTAAAAAGGTATACCACTCAAAGATCGGACTTATTTTGGCCGAGATATGCAAGTTATGAAGCTCCAAAAATCTTATTTTTTTGTTAATGCTGAAAATATTACATGGTCATCTTTGAATGCTCATAACTCGGGTATTTGATGTCGGATCATGGTCATTTTTGGCAAAAAATGAAATTTGCTGGCATGGCCATTTTTAAATGGCAATCTATAATTCTGATCTTAACGAGTCTAAAAAGGTATACCACTCAAAGATCGGACTTATTTTGGCCGAGATATGCAAGTTATGAAGCTCCAAAAATCTTATTTTTTTGTTAATGCTGAAAATATTACATGGTCATCTTTGAATGCTCATAACTCGGGTATTTGATGTCGGATCATGGTCATTTTTGGCAAAAAATGAAATTTGCTGGCATGGCCATTTTTAAATGGCAATCTATAATTCTGATCTTAACGAGTCTAAAAAGGTATACCACTCAAAGATCGGACTTATTTTGGCCGAGATATGCAAGTTATGAAGCTCCAAAAATCTTATTTTTTTGTTAATGCTGAAAATATTACATGGTCATCTTTGAATGCTCATAACTCGGGTATTTGATGTCGGATCATGGTCATTTTTGGCAAAAAATGAAATTTGCTGGCATGGCCATTTTTAAATGGCAATCTATAATTCTGATCTTAACGAGTCTAAAAAGGTATACCACTCAAAGATCGGACTTATTTTGGCCGAGATATGCAAGTTATGAAGCTCCAAAAATCTTATTTTTTTGTTAATGCTGAAAATATTACATGGTCATCTTTGAATGCTCATAACTCGGGTATTTGATGTCGGATCATGGTCATTTTTGGCAAAAAATGAAATTTGCTGGCATGGCCATTTTTAAATGGCAATCTATAATTCTGATCTTAACGAGTCTAAAAAGGTATACCACTCAAAGATCGGACTTATTTTGGCCGAGATATGCAAGTTATGAAGCTCCAAAAATCTTATTTTTTGTTAATGCTGAAAATATTACATGGTCATCTTTGAATGCTCATAACTCGGGTATTTGATGTCGGATCATGGTCATTTTTGGCAAAAAATGAAATTTGCTGGCATGGCCATTTTTAAATGGCAATCTATAATTCTGATCTTAACGAGTCTAAAAAGGTATACCACTCAAAGATCGGACTTATTTTGGCCGAGATATGCAAGTTATGAAGCTCCAAAAATCTTATTTTTTTGTTAATGCTGAAAATATTACATGGTCATCTTTGAATGCTCATAACTCGGGTATTTGATGTCGGATCATGGTCATTTTTGGCAAAAAATGAAATTTGCTGGCATGGCCATTTTTAAATGGCAATCTATAATTCTGATCTTAACGAGTCTAAAAAGGTATACCACTCAAAGATCGGACTTATTTTGGCCGAGATATGCAAGTTATGAAGCTCCAAAAATCTTATTTTTTTGTTAATGCTGAAAATATTACATGGTCATCTTTGAATGCTCATAACTCGGGTATTTGATGTCGGATCATGGTCATTTTTGGCAAAAAATGAAATTTGCTGGCATGGCCATTTTTAAATGGCAATCTATAATTCTGATCTTAACGAGTCTAAAAAGGTATACCACTCAAAGATCGGACTTATTTTGGCCGAGATATGCAAGTTATGAAGCTCCAAAAATCTTATTTTTTTGTTAATGCTGAAAATATTACATGGTCATCTTTGAATGCTCATAACTCGGGTATTTGATGTCGGATCATGGTCATTTTTGGCAAAAAATGAAATTTGCTGGCATGGCCATTTTTAAATGGCAATCTATAATTCTGATCTTAACGAGTCTAAAAAGGTATACCACTCAAAGATCGGACTTATTTTGGCCGAGATATGCAAGTTATGAAGCTCCAAAAATCTTATTTTTTTGTTAATGCTGAAAATATTACATGGTCATCTTTGAATGCTCATAACTCGGGTATTTGATGTCGGATCATGGTCATTTTTGGCAAAAAATGAAATTTGCTGGCATGGCCATTTTTAAATGGCAATCTATAATTCTGATCTTAACGAGTCTAAAAAGGTATACCACTCAAAGATCGGACTTATTTTGGCCGAGATATGCAAGTTATGAAGCTCCAAAAATCTTATTTTTTTGTTAATGCTGAAAATATTACATGGTCATCTTTGAATGCTCATAACTCGGGTATTTGATGTCGGATCATGGTCATTTTTGGCAAAAAATGAAATTTGCTGGCATGGCCATTTTTAAATGGCAATCTATAATTCTGATCTTAACGAGTCTAAAAAGGTATACCACTCAAAGATCGGACTTATTTTGGCCGAGATATGCAAGTTATGAAGCTCCAAAAATCTTATTTTTTTGTTAATGCTGAAAATATTACATGGTCATCTTTGAATGCTCATAACTCGGGTATTTGATGTCGGATCATGGTCATTTTTGGCAAAAAATGAAATTTGCTGGCATGGCCATTTTTAAATGGCAATCTATAATTCTGATCTTAACGAGTCTAAAAAGGTATACCACTCAAAGATCGGACTTATTTTGGCCGAGATATGCAAGTTATGAAGCTCCAAAATCTTATTTTTTTGTTAATGCTGAAAATATTACATGGTCATCTTTGAATGCTCATAACTCGGGTATTTGATGTCGGATCATGGTCATTTTTGGCAAAAAATGAAATTTGCTGGCATGGCCATTTTTAAATGGCAATCTATAATTCTGATCTTAACGAGTCTAAAAAGGTATACCACTCAAAGATCGGACTTATTTTGGCCGAGATATGCAAGTTATGAAGCTCCAAAAATCTTATTTTTTTGTTAATGCTGAAAATATTACATGGTCATCTTTGAATGCTCATAACTCGGGTATTTGATGTCGGATCATGGTCATTTTTGGCAAAAAATGAAATTTGCTGGCATGGCCATTTTTAAATGGCAATCTATAATTCTGATCTTAACGAGTCTAAAAAGGTATACCACTCAAAGATCGGACTTATTTTGGCCGAGATATGCAAGTTATGAAGCTCCAAAAATCTTATTTTTTTGTTAATGCTGAAAATATTACATGGTCATCTTTGAATGCTCATAACTCGGGTATTTGATGTCGGATCATGGTCATTTTTGGCAAAAAATGAAATTTGTTGGCATGGCCATTTTTAAATGGCAATCTATAATTCTGATCTTAACGAGTCTAAAAAGGTATACCACTCAAAGATCGGACTTATTTTGGCCGAGATATGCAAGTTATGAAGCTCCAAAAATCTTATTTTTTTGTTAATGCTGAAAATATTACATGGTCATCTTTGAATGCTCATAACTCGGGTATTTGATGTCGGATCATGGTCATTTTTGGCAAAAAATGAAATTTGCTGGCATGGCCATTTTTAAATGGCAATCTATAATTCTGATCTTAACGAGTCTAAAAAGGTATACCACTCAAAGATCGGACTTATTTTGGCCGAGATATGCAAGTTATGAAGCTCCAAAAATCTTATTTTTTTGTTAATGCTGAAAATATTACATGGTCATCTTTGAATGCTCATAACTCGGGTATTATGGACTGGTTCAAGATCAGAATTATAGATTGCCATTTAAAAATGGCCATGCCAGCAAATTTCATTTTTTGCCAAAAATGACCATGATCCGACATCAAATACCCGAGTTATGAGCATTCAAAGATGACCATGTAATATTTTCAGCATTAACAAAAAAATAAGATTTTTGGAGCTTCATAACTTGCATATCTCGGCCAAAATAAGTCCGATCTTTGAGTGGTATACCTTTTTAGACTCGTTAAGATCAGAATTATAGATTGCCATTTAAAAATGGCCATGCCAGCAAATTTCATTTTTTGCCAAAAATGACCATGATCCGACATCAAATACCCGAGTTATGAGCATTCAAAGATGACCATGTAATATTTTCAGCATTAACAAAAAAATAAGATTTTTGGAGCTTCATAACTTGCATATCTCGGCCAAAATAAGTCCGATCTTTGAGTGGTATACCTTTTTAGACTCGTTAAGATCAGAATTATAGATTGCCATTTAAAAATGGCCATGCCAGCAAATTTCATTTTTTGCCAAAAATGACCATGATCCGACATCAAATACCCGAGTTATGAGCATTCAAAGATGACCATGTAATATTTTCAGCATTAACAAAAAAATAAGATTTTTGGAGCTTCATAACTTGCATATCTCGGCCAAAATAAGTCCGATCTTTGAGTGGTATACCTTTTTAGACTCGTTAAGATCAGAATTATAGATTGCCATTTAAAAATGGCCATGCCAGCAAATTTAATTTTTTGCCAAAAATGACCATGATCCGACATCAAATACCCGAGTTATGAGCATTCAAAGATGACCATGTAATATTTTCAGCATTAACAAAAAAATAAGATTTTTGGAGCTTCATAACTTGCATATCTCGGCCAAAATAAGTCCGATCTTTGAGTGGTATACCTTTTTAGACTCGTTAAGATCAGAATTATAGATTGCCATTTAAAAATGGCCATGCCAGCAAATTTCATTTTTTGCCAAAAATGACCATGATCCGACATCAAATACCCGAGTTATGAGCATTCAAAGATGACCATGTAATATTTTCAGCATTAACAAAAAAATAAGATTTTTGGAGCTTCATAACTTGCATATCTCGGCCAAAATAAGTCCGATCTTTGAGTGGTATACCTTTTTAGACTCGTTAAGATCAGAATTATAGATTGCCATTTAAAAATGGCCATGCCAGCAAATTTAATTTTTTGCCAAAAATGACCATGATCCGACATCAAATACCCGAGTTATGAGCATTCAAAGATGACCATGTAATATTTTCAGCATTAACAAAAAAATAAGATTTTTGGAGCTTCATAACTTGCATATCTCGGCCAAAATAAGTCCGATCTTTGAGTGGTATACCTTTTTAGACTCGTTAAGATCAGAATTATAGATTGCCATTTAAAAATGGCCATGCCAGCAAATTTAATTTTTTGCCAAAAATGACCATGATCCGACATCAAATACCCGAGTTATGAGCATTCAAAGATGACCATGTAATATTTTCAGCATTAACAAAAAAATAAGATTTTTGGAGCTTCATAACTTGCATATCTCGGCCAAAATAAGTCCGATCTTTGAGTGGTATACCTTTTTAGACTCGTTAAGATCAGAATTATAGATTGCCATTTAAAAATGGCCATGCCAGCAAATTTAATTTTTTGCCAAAAATGACCATGATCCGACATCAAATACCCGAGTTATGAGCATTCAAAGATGACCATGTAATATTTTCAGCATTAACAAAAAAATAAGATTTTTGGAGCTTCATAACTTGCATATCTCGGCCAAAATAAGTCCGATCTTTGAGTGGTATACCTTTTTAGACTCGTTAAGATCAGAATTATAGATTGCCATTTAAAAATGGCCATGCCAGCAAATTTAATTTTTTGCCAAAAATGACCATGATCCGACATCAAATACCCGAGTTATGAGCATTCAAAGATGACCATGTAATATTTTCAGCATTAACAAAAAAATAAGATTTTTGGAGCTTCATAACTTGCATATCTCGGCCAAAATAAGTCCGATCTTTGAGTGGTATACCTTTTTAGACTCGTTAAGATCAGAATTATAGATTGCCATTTAAAAATGGCCATGCCAGCAAATTTAATTTTTTGCCAAAAATGACCATGATCCGACATCAAATACCCGAGTTATGAGCATTCAAAGATGACCATGTAATATTTTCAGCATTAACAAAAAAATAAGATTTTTGGAGCTTCATAACTTGCATATCTCGGCCAAAATAAGTCCGATCTTTGAGTGGTATACCTTTTTAGACTCGTTAAGATCAGAATTATAGATTGCCATTTAAAAATGGCCATGCCAGCAAATTTCATTTTTTGCCAAAAATGACCATGATCCGACATCAAATACCCGAGTTATGAGCATTCAAAGATGACCATGTAATATTTTCAGCATTAACAAAAAAATAAGATTTTTGGAGCTTCATAACTTGCATATCTCGGCCAAAATAAGTCCGATCTTTGAGTGGTATACCTTTTTAGACTCGTTAAGATCAGAATTATAGATTGCCATTTAAAAATGGCCATGCCAGCAAATTTCATTTTTTGCCAAAAATGACCATGATCCGACATCAAATACCCGAGTTATGAGCATTCAAAGATGACCATGTAATATTTTCAGCATTAACAAAAAAATAAGATTTTTGGAGCTTCATAACTTGCATATCTCGGCCAAAATAAGTCCGATCTTTGAGTGGTATACCTTTTTAGACTCGTTAAGATCAGAATTATAGATTGCCATTTAAAAATGGCCATGCCAGCAAATTTCATTTTTTGCCAAAAATGACCATGATCCGACATCAAATACCCGAGTTATGAGCATTCAAAGATGACCATGTAATATTTTCAGCATTAACAAAAAAATAAGATTTTTGGAGCTTCATAACTTGCATATCTCGGCCAAAATAAGTCCGATCTTTGAGTGGTATACCTTTTTAGACTCGTTAAGATCAGAATTATAGATTGCCATTTAAAAATGGCCATGCCAGCAAATTTAATTTTTTGCCAAAAATGACCATGATCCGACATCAAATACCCGAGTTATGAGCATTCAAAGATGACCATGTAATATTTTCAGCATTAACAAAAAAATAAGATTTTTGGAGCTTCATAACTTGCATATCTCGGCCAAAATAAGTCCGAT
This sequence comes from Drosophila maculinotata, assembly GCA_035045305.1. Taxonomy (NCBI): domain Eukaryota; kingdom Metazoa; phylum Arthropoda; class Insecta; order Diptera; family Drosophilidae; genus Drosophila; species Drosophila maculinotata. The sequence continues at coordinate 20,938 of JAWNPD010000194.1, read as the reverse complement.
CTTTGAGTGGTATACCTTTTTAGACTCGTTAAGATCAGAATTATAGATTGCCATTTAAAAATGGCCATGCCAGCAAATTTCATTTTTTGCCAAAAATGACCATGATCCGACATCAAATACCCGAGTTATGAGCATTCAAAGATGACCATGTAATATTTTCAGCATTAACAAAAAAATAAGATTTTTGGAGCTTCATAACTTGCATATCTCGGCCAAAATAAGTCCGATCTTTGAGTGGTATACCTTTTTAGACTCGTTAAGATCAGAATTATAGATTGCCATTTAAAAATGGCCATGCCAGCAAATTTCATTTTTTGCCAAAAATGACCATGATCCGACATCAAATACCCGAGTTATGAGCATTCAAAGATGACCATGTAATATTTTCAGCATTAACAAAAAAATAAGATTTTTGGAGCTTCATAACTTGCATATCTCGGCCAAAATAAGTCCGATCTTTGAGTGGTATACCTTTTTAGACTCGTTAAGATCAGAATTATAGATTGCCATTTAAAAATGGCCATGCCAGCAAATTTCATTTTTTGCCAAAAATGACCATGATCCGACATCAAATACCCGAGTTATGAGCATTCAAAGATGACCATGTAATATTTTCAGCATTAACAAAAAAATAAGATTTTTGGAGCTTCATAACTTGCATATCTCGGCCAAAATAAGTCCGATCTTTGAGTGGTATACCTTTTTAGACTCGTTAAGATCAGAATTATAGATTGCCATTTAAAAATGGCCATGCCAGCAAATTTCATTTTTTGCCAAAAATGACCATGATCCGACATCAAATACCCGAGTTATGAGCATTCAAAGATGACCATGTAATATTTTCAGCATTAACAAAAAAATAAGATTTTTGGAGCTTCATAACTTGCATATCTCGGCCAAAATAAGTCCGATCTTTGAGTGGTATACCTTTTTAGACTCGTTAAGATCAGAATTATAGATTGCCATTTAAAAATGGCCATGCCAGCAAATTTCATTTTTTGCCAAAAATGACCATGATCCGACATCAAATACCCGAGTTATGAGCATTCAAAGATGACCATGTAATATTTTCAGCATTAACAAAAAAATAAGATTTTTGGAGCTTCATAACTTGCATATCTCGGCCAAAATAAGTCCGATCTTTGAGTGGTATACCTTTTTAGACTCGTTAAGATCAGAATTATAGATTGCCATTTAAAAATGGCCATGCCAGAAAATTTAATTTTTTGCCAAAAATGACCATGATCCGACATCAAATACCCGAGTTATGAGCATTCAAAGATGACCATGTAATATTTTCAGCATTAACAAAAAATTAGATTTTTGGAGCTTCATAACTTGCATATCTCGGCCAAAATAAGTCCGATCTTTGAGTGGTATACCTTTTTAGACTCGTTAAGATCAGAATTATAGATTGCCATTTAAAAATGGCCATGCCAGCAAATTTAATTTTTTGCCAAAAATGACCATGATCCGACATCAAATACCCGAGTTATGAGCATTCAAAGATAACCATGTAATATTTTCAGCATTAACAAAAAAATAAGATTTTTCGAGCTTCATAACTTGCATATCTCGGCCAAAATAAGTCCGATCTTTGAGTGGTATACCTTTTTAGACTCGTTAAGATCAGAATTATAGATTGCCATTTAAAAATGGCCATGCCAGCAAATTTCATTTTTTGCCAAAAATGACCATGATCCGACATCAAATACCCGAGTTATGAGCATTCAAAGATGACCATGTAATATTTTCAGCATTAACAAAAAAATAATATTTTTGGAGCTTCATAACTTGCATATCTCGGCCAAAATAAGTCCGATCTTTGAGTGGTATACCTTTTTAGACTCGTTAAGATCAGAATTATAGATTGCCATTTAAAAATGGCCATGCCAGCAAATTTAATTTTTTTGCCAAAAATGACCATGATCCGACATCAAATACCCGAGTAATGAGCATTCAAAGATGACCATGTAGTATTTTCAGCATTAACAAAAAAATAAGATTTTTGGAGCTTCATAACTTGCATATCTCGGCCAAAATAAGTCCGATCTTTGAGTGGAATACCTTTTTAGACTCGTTAAGATCAGAATTATAGATTGCCATTTAAAAATGGCCATGCCAGCAAATTTCATTTTTTGCCAAAAATGACCATGATCCGACATCAAATACCCGAGTTATGAGCATTCAAAGATGACCATGTAATATTTTCAGCATTAACAAAAAAATAAGATTTTTGGAGCTTCATAACTTGCATATCTCGGCCAAAATAAGTCCGATCTTTGAGTGGTATACCTTTTTAGACTCGTTAAGATCAGAATTATAGATTGCCATTTAAAAAATGGCCATGCCAGCAAATTTCATTTTTTGCCAAAAATGACCATGATCCGACATCAAATACCCGAGTTATGAGCATTCAAAGATAACCATGTAATATTTTCAGCATTAACAAAAAAATAAGATTTTTGGAGCTTCATAACTTGCATATCTCGGCCAAAATAAGTCCGATCTTTGAGTGGTATACCTTTTTAGACTCGTTAAGATCAGAATTATAAATTGCCATTTAAAAATGGCCATGCCAGCAAATTTAATTTTTTGCCAAAAATGACCATGATCCGACATCAAATACCCGAGTTATGAGCATTCAAAGATGACCATGTAATATTTTCAGCATTAACAAAAAAATAAGATTTTTGGAGCTTCATAACTTGCATATCTCGGCCAAAATAAGTCCGATCTTTGAGTGGTATACCTTTTTAGACTCGTTAAGATCAGAATTATAGATTGCCATTTAAAAATGGCCATGCCAGCAAATTTAATTTTTTGCCAAAAATGACCATGATCCGACATCAAATACCCGAGTTATGAGCATTCAAAGATGACCATGTAATATTTTCAGCATTAACAAAAAAATAAGATTTTTGGAGCTTCATAACTTGCATATCTCGGCCAAAACAAGTCCGATCTTTGAGTGGTATACCTTTTTAGACTCGTTAAGATCAGAATTATAGATTGCCATTTAAAAATGGCCATGCCAGCAAATTTAATTTTTTGCCAAAAATGACCATGATCCGACATCAAATACCCGAGTTATGAGCATTCAAAGATGACCATGTAATATTTTCAGCATTAACAAAAAAATAAGATTTTTGGAGCTTCATAACTTGCATATCTCGGCCAAAATAAGTCCGATCTTTGAGTGGTATACCTTTTTAGACTCGTTAAGATCAGAATTATAGATTGCCATTTAAAAATGGCCATGCCAGCAAATTTCATTTTTTGCCAAAAATGACCATGATCCGACATCAAATACCCGAGTTATGAGCATTCAAAGATGACCATGTAATATTTTCAGCATTAACAAAAAAATAAGATTTTTGGAGCTTCATAACTTGCATATCTCGGCCAAAATAAGTCCGATCTTTGAGTGGTATACCTTTTTAGACTCGTTAAGATCAGAATTATAGATTGCCATTTAAAAATGGCCATGCCAGCAAATTTAATTTTTTGCCAAAAATGACCATGATCCGACATCAAATACCCGAGTTATGAGCATTCAAAGATGACCATGTAATATTTTCAGCATTAACAAAAAAATAAGATTTTTGGAGCTTCATAACTTGCATATCTCGGCCAAAATAAGTCCGATCTTTGAGTGGTATACCTTTTTAGACTCGTTAAGATCAGAATTATAGATTGCCATTTAAAAATGGCCATGCCAGCAAATTTAATTTTTTGCCAAAAATGACCATGATCCGACATCAAATACCCGAGTTATGAGCATTCAAAGATGACCATGTAATATTTTCAGCATTAACAAAAAAATAAGATTTTTGGAGCTTCATAACTTGCATATCTCGGCCAAAATAAGTCCGATCTTTGAGTGGTATACCTTTTTAGACTCGTTAAGATCAGAATTAAAGATTGCCATTTAAAAATGGCCATGCCAGCAAATTTCATTTTTTGCCAAAAATGACCATGATCCGTCATCAAATACCCGAGTTATGAGCATTCAAAGATGACCATGTAATATTTTCAGCATTAACAAAAAAATAAGATTTTTGGAGCTTCATAACTTGCATATCTCGGCCAAAATAAGTCCGATCTTTGAGTGGTATACCTTTTTAGACTCGTTAAGATCAGAATTATAGATTGCCATTTAAAAATGGCCATGCCAGAAAATTTAATTTTTTGCCAAAAATGACCATGATCCGACATCAAATACCCGAGTTATGAGCATTCAAAGATGACCATGTAATATTTTCAGCATTAACAAAAAAATTAGATTTTTGGAGCTTCATAACTTGCATATCTCGGCCAAAATAAGTCCGATCTTTGAGTGGTATACCTTTTTAGACTCGTTAAGATCAGAATTATAAATTGCCATTTAAAAATGGCCATGCCAGCAAATTTAATTTTTTGCCAAAAATGACCATGATCCGACATCAAATACCCGAGTTATGAGCATTCAAAGATAACCATGTAATATATTCAGCATTAACAAAAATATACGATTTTTCGAGCTTCATAACTTGCATATCTCGGCCAAAATAAGTCCGATCTTTGAGTGGTATACCTTTTTAGACTCGTTAAGATCAGAATTATAGATTGCCATTTAAAAATGGCCATGCCAGCATATTTCATTTTTTGCCAAAAATGACCATGATCCGACATCAAATACCCGAGTTATGAGCATTCAAAGATGACCATGTAATATTTTCAGCATTAACAAAAAAATAAGATTTTTGGAGCTTCATAACTTGCATATCTCGGCCAAAATAAGTCCGATCTTTGAGTGGTATACCTTTTTAGACTCGTTAAGATCAGAATTATAGATTGCCATTTAAAAATGGCCATGCCAGCAAATTTCATTTTTTTCCAAAAATGACCATGATCCGACATCAAATACCCGAGTTATGAGCATTCAAAGATGACCATGTAATATTTTCAGCATTAACAAAAAAATAAGATTTTTGGAGCTCCTAAAAGCCAGAAAATCTAATTTTTTGCCAAAAATGACCATGATCCGACATCAAATACCCGAGTTATGAGCATTCAAAGATGACCATGTAATATTTTCAGCATTAACAAAAAAATTAGATTTTTGGAGCTTCATAACTTGCATATCTCGGCCAAAATAAGTCCGATCTTTGAGTGGTATACCTTTTTAGACTCGTTAAGATCAGAATTATAGATTGCCATTTAAAAATGGCCATGCCAGCAAATTTAATTTTTTGCCAAAAATGACCATGATCCGACATCAAATACCCGAGTTATGAGCATTCAAAGATGACCATGTAATATTTTCAGCATTAACAAAAAAATAAGATTTTTGGAGCTTCATAACTTGCATATCTCGGCCAAAATAAGTCCGATCTTTGAGTGGTATACCTTTTTAGACTCGTTTAGATCAGAATTATAGATTGCCATTTAAAAATGGCCATTCCAGAAAATTTAATTTTTTGCCAAAAATGACCATGATCCGACATCAAATACCTGAGTTATGAGCATTCAAAGATGACCATGTAATATTTTCAGCATTAACAAAAAAATTAGATTTTTGGAGCTTCATAACTTGCATATCTCGGCCAAAATAAGTCCGATCTTTGAGTGGTATACCTTTTTAGACTCGTTAAGATCAGAATTATAGATTGCCATTTAAAAATGGCCATGCCAGCAAATTTCATTTTTTGCCAAAAATGACCATGATCCGACATCAAATACCCGAGTTATGAGCATTCAAAGATAACCATGTAAAATATTCAGCATTAACAAAAAAATAAGATTTTTCGAGCTTCATAACTTGCATATCTCGGCCAAAATAAGTACGATCTTTGAGTGGTTTACCTTTTAAGACTCGTTAAGATCAGAATAAAAATTGCCATTTAAAAATGGCCATGCCAGCAAATTTCATTTTTTGCCAAAAATGACCATGATCCGACATCAAATACCCGAGTTATGAGCATTCAAAGATGACCATGTAATATTTTCAGCATTAACAAAAAAATAAGATTTTTGGAGCTTCATAAGTTGCATATCTCGGCCAAAATAAGTCCGATCTTTGAGTGGTATACCTTTTTAGACTCGTTAAGATCAGATTATAGATTGCCATTTAAAAATGGCCATGCCAGCTTATTTCATTTTTTGCCAAAAAATGACCATGATCCGACATCAAATACCCGAGTTATGAGCATTCAAAGATGACCATGTACTATTTTCAGCATTAACAAAAAAATAAGATTTTTGGAGCTTCATAACTTGCATATCTCGGCCAAAATAAGTCCGATCTTTGAGTGGTATACCTTTTTAGACTCGTTAAGATCAGAATTATAGATTGCCATTTAAAAATGGCCATGCCAGCAAATTTCATTTTTTGCCAAAAATGACCATGATCCGACATCAAATACCCGAGTTATGAGCATTCAAAAATGACCATGTAATATTTTCAGCATTAACAAAAAAATAAGATTTTTGGAGCTTCATAACTTGCATATCTCGGCCAAAATAAGTCCGATCTTTGAGTGGTATACCTTTTTAGACTCGTTAAGATCAGAATTATAGATTGCCATTTAAAAATGGCCATGCCAGCAAATTTCATTTTTTGCCAAAAATTACCATGATCCGACATCAAATACCCGAGTTATGAGCATTCAAAGATGACCATGTAATATTTTCAGCATTAACAAAAAAATAAGATTTTTGGAGCTTCATAACTTGCATATCTCGGCCAAAATAAGTCCGATCTTTGAGTGGTATACCTATTTAGACTCGTTAAGATCAGAATTATAGATTGCCATTTAAAAATGGCCATGCCAGAAAATTTAATTTTTTGCCAAAAATGACCATGATCCGACATCAAATACCCGAGTTATGAGCATTCAAAGATGACCATGTAATATTTTCAGCATTAACAAAAAAATAAGATTTTTGGAGCTTCATAACTTGCATATCTCGGCCAAAATAAGTCCGATCTTTGAGTGGTATACCTTTTTAGACTCGTTAAGATCAGAATTATAGATTGCCATTTAAAAATGGCCATGCCAGCAAATTTAATTTTTTGCCAAAAATGACCATGATCCGACATCAAATACCCGAGTTATGAGCATTCAAAGATGACCATGTAATATTTTCAGCATTAACAAAAAAATAAGATTTTTGGAGCTTCATAACTTGCATATCTCGGCCAAAATAAGTCCGATCTTTGAGTGGTATACCTTTTTAGACTCGTTAAGATCAGAATTATAGATTGCCATTTAAAAATGGCCATGCCAGCAAATTTCATTTTTTGCCAAAAATGACCATGATCCGACATCAAATACCCGAGTTATGAGCATTCAAAGATGACCATGTAATATTTTCAGCATTAACAAAAAAATAAGATTTTTGGAGCTTCATAACTTGCATATCTCGGCCAAAATAAGTCCGATCTTTGAGTGGTATACCTTTTTAGACTCGTTAAGATCAGAATTATAGATTGCCATTTAAAAATGGCCATGCCAGCAAATTTCATTTTTTGCCAAAAATGACCATGATCCGACATCAAATACCCGAGTTATGAGCATTCAAAGATGACCATGTAATATTTTCAGCATTAACAAAAAAATAAGATTTTTGGAGCTTCATAACTTGCATATCTCGGCCAAAATAAGTCCGATCTTTGAGTGGTATACCTTTTTAGACTCGTTAAGATCAGAATTATAGATTGCCATTTAAAAATGGCCATGCCAGCAAATTTCATTTTTTGCCAAAAATGACCATGATCCGACATCAAATACCCGAGTTATGAGCATTCAAAGATGACCATGTAATATTTTCAGCATTAACAAAAAAATAAGATTTTTGGAGCTTCATAACTTGCATATCTCGGCCAAAATAAGTCCGATCTTTGAGTGGTATACCTTTTTAGACTCGTTAAGATCAGAATTATAGATTGCCATTTAAAAATGGCCATGCCAGCAAATTTCATTTTTTGCCAAAAATGACCATGATCCGACATCAAATACCCGAGTTATGAGCATTCAAAGATGACCATGTAATATTTTCAGCATTAACAAAAAAATAAGATTTTTGGAGCTTCATAACTTGCATATCTCGGCCAAAATAAGTCCGATCTTTGAGTGGTATACCTTTTTAGACTCGTTAAGATCAGAATTATAGATTGCCATTTAAAAATGGCCATGCCAGCAAATTTCATTTTTTGCCAAAAATGACCATGATCCGACATCAAATACCCGAGTTATGAGCATTCAAAGATGACCATGTAATATTTTCAGCATTAACAAAAAAATAAGATTTTTGGAGCTTCATAACTTGCATATCTCGGCCAAAATAAGTCCGATCTTTGAGTGGTATACCTTTTTAGACTCGTTAAGATCAGAATTATAGATTGCCATTTAAAAATGGCCATGCCAGCAAATTTAATTTTTTGCCAAAAATGACCATGATCCGACATCAAATACCCGAGTTATGAGCATTCAAAGATGACCATGTAATATTTTCAGCATTAACAAAAAAATAAGATTTTTGGAGCTTCATAACTTGCATATCTCGGCCAAAATAAGTCCGATCTTTGAGTGGTATACCTTTTTAGACTCGTTAAGATCAGAATTATAGATTGCCATTTAAAAATGGCCATGCCAGCAAATTTCATTTTTTGCCAAAAATGACCATGATCCGACATCAAATACCCGAGTTATGAGCATTCAAAGATGACCATGTAATATTTTCAGCATTAACAAAAAAATAAGATTTTTGGAGCTTCATAACTTGCATATCTCGGCCAAAATAAGTCCGATCTTTGAGTGGTATACCTTTTTAGACTCGTTAAGATCAGAATTATAGATTGCCATTTAAAAATGGCCATGCCAGCAAATTTCATTTTTTGCCAAAAATGACCATGATCCGACATCAAATACCCGAGTTATGAGCATTCAAAGATGACCATGTAATATTTTCAGCATTAACAAAAAAATAAGATTTTTGGAGCTTCATAACTTGCATATCTCGGCCAAAATAAGTCCGATCTTTGAGTGGTATACCTTTTTAGACTCGTTAAGATCAGAATTAAAGATTGCCATTTAAAAATGGCCATGCCAGCAAATTTAATTTTTTGCCAAAAATGACCATGATCCGACATCAAATACCCGAGTTATGAGCATTCAAAGATGACCATGTAATATTTTCAGCATTAACAAAAAAATAAGATTTTTGGAGCTTCATAACTTGCATATCTCGGCCAAAATAAGTCCGATCTTTGAGTGGTATACCTTTTTAGACTCGTTAAGATCAGAATTATAGATTGCCATTTAAAAATGGCCATGCCAGCAAATTTCATTTTTTGCCAAAAATGACCATGATCCGACATCAAATACCCGAGTTATGAGCATTCAAAGATGACCATGTAATATTTTCAGCATTAACAAAAAAATAAGATTTTTGGAGCTTCATAACTTGCATATCTCGGCCAAAATAAGTCCGATCTTTGAGTGGTATACCTTTTTAGACTCGTTAAGATCAGAATTATAGATTGCCATTTAAAAATGGCCATGCCAGCAAATTTCATTTTTTGCCAAAAATGACCATGATCCGACATCAAATACCCGAGTTATGAGCATTCAAAGATGACCATGTAATATTTTCAGCATTAACAAAAAAATAAGATTTTTGGAGCTTCATAACTTGCATATCTCGGCCAAAATAAGTCCGATCTTTGAGTGGTATACCTTTTTAGACTCGTTAAGATCAGAATTATAGATTGCCATTTAAAAATGGCCATGCCAGCAAATTTAATATTTTGCCAAAAATGACCATGATCCGACATCAAATACCCGAGTTATGAGCATTCAAAGATGACCATGTAATATTTTCAGCATTAACAAAAAAATAAGATTTTTGGAGCTTCATAACTTGCATATCTCGGCCAAAATAAGTCCGATCTTTGAGTGGTATACCTTTTTAGACTCGTTAAGATCAGAATTATAGATTGCCATTTAAAAATGGCCATGCCAGCAAATTTCATTTTTTGCCAAAAATGACCATGATCCGACATCAAATACCCGAGTTATGAGCATTCAAAGATGACCATGTAATATTTTCAGCATTAACAAAAAAATAAGATTTTTGGAGCTTCATAACTTGCATATCTCGGCCAAAATAAGTCCGATCTTTGAGTGGTATACCTTTTTAGACTCGTTAAGATCAGAATTATAGATTGCCATTTAAAAATGGCCATGCCAGCAAATTTCATTTTTTGCCAAAAATGACCATGATCCGACATCAAATACCCGAGTTATGAGCATTCAAAGATGACCATGTAATATTTTCAGCATTAACAAAAAAATAAGATTTTTGGAGCTTCATAACTTGCATATCTCGGCCAAAATAAGTCCGATCTTTGAGTGGTATACCTTTTTAGACTCGTTAAGATCAGAATTATAGATTGCCATTTAAAAATGGCCATGCCAGCAAATTTCATTTTTTGCCAAAAATGACCATGATCCGACATCAAATACCCGAGTTATGAGCATTCAAAGATGACCATGTAATATTTTCAGCATTAACAAAAAAATAAGATTTTTGGAGCTTCATAACTTGCATATCTCGGCCAAAATAAGTCCGATCTTTGAGTGGTATACCTTTTTAGACTCGTTAAGATCAGAATTATAGATTGCCATTTAAAAATGGCCATGCCAGCAAATTTCATTTTTTGCCAAAAATGACCATGATCCGACATCAAATACCCGAGTTATGAGCATTCAAAGATGACCATGTAATATTTTCAGCATTAACAAAAAAATAAGATTTTTGGAGCTTCATAACTTGCATATCTCGGCCAAAATAAGTCCGATCTTTGAGTGGTATACCTTTTTAGACTCGTTAAGATCAGAATTATAGATTGCCATTTAAAAATGGCCATGCCAGCAAATTTAATATTTTGCCAAAAATGACCATGATCCGACATCAAAAACCCGAGTTATGAGCATTCAAAGATGACCATGTAATATTTTCAGCATTAACAAAAAAATTAGATTTTTGGAGCTTCATAACTTGCATATCTCGGCCAAAATAAGTCCGATCTTTGAGTGGTATACCTTTTTAGACTCGTTAAGATCAGAATTATAGATTGCCATTTAAAAATGGCCATGCCAGCAAATTTAATTTTTTGCCAAAAATGACCATGATCCGACATCAAATACCCGAGTTATGAGCATTCAAAGATGACCATGTAATATTTTCAGCATTAACAAAAAAATAAGATTTTTGGAGCTTCATAACTTGCATATCTCGGCCAAAATAAGTCCGATCTTTGAGTGGTATACCTTTTTAGACTCGTTAAGATCAGAATTATAGATTGCCATTTAAAAATGGCCATGCCAGCAAATTTAATTTTTTGCCAAAAATGACCATGATCCGACATCAAATACCCGAGTTATGAGCATTCAAAGATGACCATGTAATATTTTCAGCATTACCAAAAAAATAAGATTTTTCGAGCTTCATAACTTGCATATCTCGGCCAAAATAAGTCCGATCTTTGAGTGGTATACCTTTTTAGACTCGTTAAGATCAGAATTATAGATTGCCATTTAAAAATGGCCATGCCAGCAAATTTAATTTTTTGCCAAAAATGACCATGATCCGACATCAAATACCCGAGTTATGAGCATTCAAAGATGACCATGTAATATTTTCAGCATTAACAAAAAAATAAGATTTTTGGAGCTTCATAAGTTGCATATCTCGGCCAAAATAAGTCCGATCTTTGAGTGGTATACCTTTTTAGACTCGTTAAGATCAGAATTATAGATTGCCATTTAAAAATGGCCATGCCAGCAAATTTAATATTTTGCCAAAAATGACCATGATCCGACATCAAATACCCGAGTTATGAGCATTCAAAGATGACCATGTAATATTTTCAGCATTAACAAAAAAATAAGATTTTTGGAGCTTCATAACTTGCATATCTCGGCCAAAATAAGTCCGATCTTTGAGTGGTATACCTTTTTAGACTCGTTAAGATCAGAATTATAGATTGCCATTTAAAAATGGCCATGCCAGCAAATTTCATTTTTTGCCAAAAATGACCATGATCCGACATCAAATACCCGAGTTATGAGCATTCAAAGATGACCATGTAATATTTTCAGCATTAACAAAAAAATAAGATTTTTGGAGCTTCATAACTTGCATATCTCGGCCAAAATAAGTCCGATCTTTGAGTGGTATACCTTTTTAGACTCGTTAAGATCAGAATTATAGATTGCCATTTAAAAATGGCCATGCCAGCAAATTTCATTTTTTGCCAAAAATGACCATGATCCGACATCAAATACCCGAGTTATGAGCATTCAAAGATGACCATGTAATATTTTCAGCATTAACAAAAAAATAAGATTTTTGGAGCTTCATAACTTGCATATCTCGGCCAAAATAAGTCCGATCTTTGAGTGGTATACCTTTTTAGACTCGTTAAGATCAGAATTATAGATTGCCATTTAAAAATGGCCATGCCAGCAAATTTCATTTTTTGCCAAAAATGACCATGATCCGACATCAAATACCCGAGTTATGAGCATTCAAAGATGACCATGTAATATTTTCAGCATTAACAAAAAAATAAGATTTTTGGAGCTTCATAACTTGCATATCTCGGCCAAAATAAGTCCGATCTTTGAGTGGTATACCTTTTTAGACTCGTTAAGATCAGAATTATAGATTGCCATTTAAAAATGGCCATGCCAGCAAATTTCATTTTTTGCCAAAAATGACCATGATCCGACATCAAATACCCGAGTTATGAGCATTCAAAGATGACCATGTAATATTTTCAGCATTAACAAAAAAATAAGATTTTTGGAGCTTCATAACTTGCATATCTCGGCCAAAATAAGTCCGATCTTTGAGTGGTATACCTTTTTAGACTCGTTAAGATCAGAATTATAGATTGCCATTTAAAAATGGCCATGCCAGCAAATTTCATTTTTTGCCAAAAATGACCATGATCCGACATCAAATACCCGAGTTATGAGCATTCAAAGATGACCATGTAATATTTTCAGCATTAACAAAAAAATAAGATTTTTGGAGCTTCATAACTTGCATATCTCGGCCAAAATAAGTCCGATCTTTGAGTGGTATACCTTTTTAGACTCGTTAAGATCAGAATTATAGATTGCCATTTAAAAATGGCCATGCCAGCTAATTTCATTTTTTGCCAAAAATGACCATGATCCGACATCAAATACCCGAGTTATGAGCATTCAAAGATGACCATGTAATATTTTCAGCATTAACAAAAAAATAAGATTTTTGGAGCTTCATAACTTGCATATCTCGGCCAAAATAAGTCCGATCTTTGAGTGGTATACCTTTTTAGACTCGTTAAGATCAGAATTATAGATTGCCATTTAAAAATGGCCATGCCAGCAAATTTAATATTTTGCCAAAAATGACCATGATCCGACATCAAAAACCCGAGTTATGAGCATTCAAAGATGACCATGTAATATTTTCAGCATTAACAAAAAAATTAGATTTTTGGAGCTTCATAACTTGCATATCTCGGCCAAAATAAGTCCGATCTTTGAGTGGTATACCTTTTTAGACTCGTTAAGATCAGAATTAAAGATTGCCATTTAAAAATGGCCATGCCAGCAAATTTAATTTTTTGCCAAAAATGACCATGATCCGACATCAAATACCCGAGTTATGAGCATTCAAAGATGAACATGTAATATTTTCAGCATTAACAAAAAAATAAGATTTTTGGAGCTTCATAACTTGCATATCTCGGCAAAAATAAGTCCGATCTTTGAGTGGTATACCTTTTTAGACTCGTTAAGATCAGAATTATAGATTGCCATTTAAAAATGGCCATGCCAGCAAATTTAATTTTTTGCCAAAAATGACCATGATCCGACATCAAATACCCGAGTTATGAGCATTCAAAGATAACCTTGTAATATTTTCAGCATTACCAAAAAAATAAGATTTTTCGAGCTTCATAACTTGCATATCTCGGCCAAAATAAGTCCGATCTTTGAGTGGTATACCTTTTTAGACTCGTTAAGATCAGAATTATAGATTGCCATTTAAAAATGGCCATGCCAGCAAATTTAATTTTTTGCCAAAAATGACCATGATCCGACATCAAATACCCGAGTTATGAGCATTCAAAGATGACCATGTAATATTTTCAGCATTAACAAAAAAATAAGATTTTTGGAGCTTCATAACTTGCATATCTCGGCCAAAATAAGTCCGATCTTTGAGTGGTATACCTTTTTAGACTCGTTAAGATCAGAATTATAGATTGCCATTTAAAAATGGCCATGCCAGCAAATTTAATTTTTTGCCAAAAATGACCATGATCCGACATCAAATACCCGAGTTATGAGCATTCAAAGATGACCATGTAATATTTTCAGCATTAACAAAAAAATAAGATTTTTGGAGCTTCATAACTTGCATATCTCGGCCAAAATAAGTCCGATCTTTGAGTGGTATACCTTTTTAGACTCGTTAAGATCAGAATTATAGATTGCCATTTAAAAATGGCCATGCCAGCAAATTTCATTTTTTGCCAAAAATGACCATGATCCGACATCAAATACCCGAGTTATGAGCATTCAAAGATGACCATGTAATATTTTCAGCATTAACAAAAAAATAAGATTTTTGGAGCTTCATAACTTGCATATCTCGGCCAAAATAAGTCCGATCTTTGAGTGGTATACCTTTTTAGACTCGTTAAGATCAGAATTATAGATTGCCATTTAAAAATGGCCATGCCAGCAAATTTCATTTTTTGCCAAAAATGACCATGATCCGACATCAAATACCCGAGTTATGAGCATTCAAAGATGACCATGTAATATTTTCAGCATTAACAAAAAAATAAGATTTTTGGAGCTTCATAACTTGCATATCTCGGCCAAAATAAGTCCGATCTTTGAGTGGTATACCTTTTTAGACTCGTTAAGATCAGAATTATAGATTGCCATTTAAAAATGGCCATGCCAGCAAATTTCATTTTTTGCCAAAAATGACCATGATCCGACATCAAAAACCCGAGTTATGAGCATTCAAAGATGACCATGTAATATTTTCAGCATTAACAAAAAAATAAGATTTTTGGAGCTTCATAACTTGCATATCTCGGCCAAAATAAGTCCGATCTTTGAGTGGTATACCTTTTTAGACTCGTTAAGATCAGAATTATAGATTGCCATTTAAAAATGGCCATGCCAGCTTATTTCATTTTTTGCCAAAAATGACCATGATCCGACATCAAATACCCGAGTTATGAGCATTCAAAGATAACCATGTAATATTTTCAGCATTACCAAAAAAATAAGATTTTTCGAGCTTCATAACTTGCATATCTCGGCCAAAATAAGTCCGATCTTTGAGTGGTATACCTTTTTAGACTCGTTAAGATCAGAATTATAGATTGCCATTTAAAAATGGCCATGCCAGCAAATTTCATTTTTTGCCAAAAATGACCATGATCCGACATCAAATACCCGAGTTATGAGCATTCAAAGATGACCATGTAATATTTTCAGCATTAACAAAAAAATACGATTTTTGGAGCTTCATAACTTGCATATCTCGGCCAAAATAAGTCCGATCTTTGAGTGGTATACCTTTTTAGACTCGTTAAGATCAGAATTAAAGATTGCCATTTAAAAATGGCCATGCCAGCAAATTTAATTTTTTGCCAAAAATGACCATGATCCGACATCAAATACCCGAGTTATGAGCATTCAAATATGACCATGTAATATTTTCAGCATTAACAAAAAAATAAGATTTTTGGAGCTTCATAACTTGCATATCTCGGCCAAAATAAGTCCGATCTTTGAGTGGTATACCTTTTTAGACTCGTTAAGATCAGAATTATAGATTGCCATTTAAAAATGGCCATGCCAGCATAATTTCATTTTTTGCCAAAAATGACCATGATCCGACATCAAAAACCCGAGTAATGAGCATTCAAAAATGACCATGTAATATTTTCAGCATTAACAAAAAAATAAGATTTTTGGAGCTTCATAAGTTGCATATCTCGACCAAAATAAGTCCGATCTTTGAGTGGTATACCTTTTTAGACTCGTTAAGATCAGAATTATAGATTGCCATTTAAAAATGGCCATGCCAGCAAATTTAATATTTTGCCAAAAATGACCATGATCCGACATCAAAAACCCGAGTTATGAGCATTCAAAGATGACCATGTAATATTTTCAGCATTAACAAAAAAATTAGATTTTTGGAGCTTCATAACTTGCATATCTCGGCCAAAATAAGTCCGATCTTTGAGTGGTATACCTTTTTAGACTCGTTAAGATCAGAATTATAGATTGCCATTTAAAAATGGCCATGCCAGCAAATTTCATTTTTTGCCAAAAATGACCATGATCCGACATCAAATACCCGAGTTATGAGCATTCAAAGATGAACATGTAATATTTTCAGCATTAACAAAAAAATAAGATTTTTGGAGCTTCATAACTTGCATATCTCGGCAAAAATAAGTCCGATCTTTGAGTGGTATACCTTTTTAGACTCGTTAAGATCAGAATTATAGATTGCCATTTAAAAATGGCCATGCCAGCAAATTTAATTTTTTGCCAAAAATGACCATGATCCGACATCAAATACCCGAGTTATGAGCATTCAAAGATAACCTTGTAATATTTTCAGCATTACCAAAAAAATAAGATTTTTCGAGCTTTATAACTTGCATATCTCGGCCAAAATAAGTCCGATCTTTGAGTGGTATACCTTTTTAGACTCGTTAAGATCAGAATTATAGATTGCCATTTAAAAATGGCCATGCCAGCAAATTTAATTTTTTGCCAAAAATGACCATGATCCGACATCAAATACCCGAGTTATGAGCATTCAAAGATGACCATGTAATATTTTCAGCATTAACAAAAAAATAAGATTTTTGGAGCTTCATAACTTGCATATCTCGGCCAAAATAAGTCCGATCTTTGAGTGGTATACCTTTTTAGACTCGTTAAGATCAGAATTATAGATTGCCATTTAAAAATGGCCATGCCAGCAAATTTAATTTTTTGCCAAAAATGACCATGATCCGACATCAAATACCCGAGTTATGAGCATTCAAAGATGACCATGTAATATTTTCAGCATTAACAAAAAAATAAGATTTTTGGAGCTTCATAACTTGCATATCTCGGCCAAAATAAGTCCGATCTTTGAGTGGTATACCTTTTTAGACTCGTTAAGATCAGAATTATAGATTGCCATTTAAAAATGGCCATGCCAGCTAATTTCATTTTTTGCCAAAAATGACCATGATCCGACATCAAATACCCGAGTTATGAGCATTCAAAGATGACCATGTAATATTTTCAGCATTAACAAAAAAATAAGATTTTTGGAGCTTCATAACTTGCATATCTCGGCCAAAATAAGTCCGATCTTTGAGTGGTATACCTTTTTAGACTCGTTAAGATCAGAATTATAGATTGCCATTTAAAAATGGCCATGCCAGCTAAATTTCATTTTTTGCCAAAAATGACCATGATCCGACATCAAATACCCGAGTTATGAGCATTCAAAGATGACCATGTAATATTTTCAGCATTACCAAAAAAATAAGATTTTTGGAGCTTCATAACTTGCATATCTCGGCCAAAATAAGTCCGATCTTTGAGTGGTATACCTTTTTAGACTCGTTAAGATCAGAATTATAGATTGCCATTTAAAAATGGCCATGCCAGCAAATTTCATTTTTTGCCAAAAATGACCATGATCCGACATCAAATACCCGAGTTATGAGCATTCAAAGATGACCATGTAATATTTTCAGCATTAACAAAAAAATAAGATTTTTGGAGCTTCATAACTTGCATATCTCGGCCAAAATAAGTCCGATCTTTGAGTGGTATACCTTTTTAGACTCGTTAAGATCAGAATTATAGATTGCCATTTAAAAATGGCCATGCCAGCTAATTTCATTTTTTGCCAAAAATGACCATGATCCGACATCAAATACCCGAGTTATGAGCATTCAAAGATAACCATGTAATATTTTCAGCATTAACAAAAAAATAAGATTTTTGGAGCTTCATAACTTGCATATCTCGGCCAAAATAAGTCCGATCTTTGAGTGGTATACCTTTTTAGACTCGTTAAGATCAGAATTATAGATTGCCATTTAAAAATGGCCATGCCAGCAAATTTAATTTTTTGCCAAAAATGACCATGATCCGACATCAAATACCCGAGTTATGAGCATTCAAAGATGACCATGTAATATTTTCAGCATTAACAAAAAAATAAGATTTTTGGAGCTTCATAACTTGCATATCTCGGCCAAAATAAGTCCGATCTTTGAGTGGTATACCTTTTTAGACTCGTTAAGATCAGAATTATAGATTGCCATTTAAAAATGGCCATGCCAGCTAATTTCATTTTTTGCCAAAAATGACCATGATCCGACATCAAATACCCGAGTTATGAGCATTCAAAAATGACCATGTAATATTTTCAGCATTAACAAAAAAATAAGATTTTTGGAGCTTCATAACTTGCATATCTCGGCCAAAATAAGTCCGATCTTTGAGTGGTATACCTTTTTAGACTCGTTAAGATCAGAATTATAGATTGCCATTTAAAAATGGCCATGCCAGCAAATTTCATTTTTTGCCAAAAATGACCATGATCCGACATCAAATACCCGAGTTATGAGCATTCAAAGATGACCATGTAATATTTTCAGCATTAACAAAAAAATAAGATTTTTGGAGCTTCATAACTTGCATATCTCGGCCAAAATAAGTCCGATCTTTGAGTGGTATACCTTTTTAGACTCGTTAAGATCAGAATTATAGATTGCCATTTAAAAATGGCCATGCCAGCTAATTTCATTTTTTGCCAAAAATGACCATGATCCGACATCAAATACCCGAGTTATGAGCATTCAAAGATGACCATGTAATATTTTCAGCATTAACAAAAAAATAAGATTTTTGGAGCTTCATAACTTGCATATCTCGGCCAAAATAAGTCCGATCTTTGAGTGGTATACCTTTTTAGACTCGTTTAGATCAGAATTATAGATTGCCATTTAAAAATGGCCATGCCAGAAAATTTAATTTTTTGCCAAAAATGACCATGATCCGACATCAAATACCCGAGTTATGAGTATTCAAAGATGACCATGTAATATTTTCAGGATTTAAAAAAAACAATTTTTACCAATTGCATATCTCGGCCAAAATAAGTCCGATCTTTGAGTGGTATACCTTTTTAGACTCGTTAAGATCAGAATTATAGATTGCCATTTAAAAATGGCCATGCCAGCTAATTTCATTTTTTGCCAAAAATGACCATGATCCGACATCAAATACCCGAGTTATGAGCATTCAAAGATGACCATGTAATATTTTCAGCATTAACAAAAAAATAAGATTTTTGGAGCTTCATAACTTGCATATCTCGGCCAAAATAAGTCCGATCTTTGAGTGGTATACCTTTTTAGACTCGTTAAGATCAGAATTATAGATTGCCATTTAAAAATGGCCATGCCAGCAAATTTCATTTTTTGCCAAAAATGACCATGATCCGACATCAAATACCCGAGTTATGAGCATTCAAAGATGACCATGTAATATTTTCAGCATTAACAAAAAAATAAGATTTTTGGAGCTTCATAACTTGCATATCTCGGCCAAAATAAGTCCGATCTTTGAGTGGTATACCTTTTTAGACTCGTTAAGATCAGAATTATAGATTGCCATTTAAAAATGGCCATGCCAGCTAATTTCATTTTTTGCCAAAAATGACCATGATCCGACATCAAATACCCGAGTTATGAGCATTCAAAGATGACCATGTAATATTTTCAGCATTACCAAAAAAATAAGATTTTTGGAGCTTCATAACTTGCATATCTCGGCCAAAATAAGTCCGATCTTTGAGTGGTATACCTTTTTAGACTCGTTAAGATCAGAATTATAGATTGCCATTTAAAAATGGCCATGCCAGCAAATTTCATTTTTTGCCAAAAATGACCATGATCCGACATCAAATACCCGAGTTATGAGCATTCAAAGATGACCATGTAATATTTTCAGCATTAACAAAAAAATAAGATTTTTGGAGCTTCATAACTTGCATATCTCGGCCAAAATAAGTCCGATCTTTGAGTGGTATACCTTTTTAGACTCGTTAAGATCAGAATTATAGATTGCCATTTAAAAATGGCCATGCCAGCAAATTTCATTTTTTGCCAAAAATGACCATGATCCGACATCAAATACCCGAGTTATGAGCATTCAAAGATGACCATGTAATATTTTCAGCATTAACAAAAAAATAAGATTTTTGGAGCTTCATAACTTGCATATCTCGGCCAAAATAAGTCCGATCTTTGAGTGGTATACCTTTTTAGACTCGTTAAGATCAGAATTATAGATTGCCATTTAAAAATGGCCATGCCAGCTAATTTCATTTTTTGCCAAAAATGACCATGATCCGACATCAAATACCCGAGTTATGAGCATTCAAAGATGACCATGTAATATTTTCAGCATTAACAAAAAAATAAGATTTTTGGAGCTTCATAACTTGCATATCTCGGCCAAAATAAGTCCGATCTTTGAGTGGTATACCTTTTTAGACTCGTTAAGATCAGAATTATAGATTGCCATTTAAAAATGGCCATGCCAGCAAATTTAATTTTTTGCCAAAAATGACCATGATCCGACATCAAATACCCGAGTTATGAGCATTCAAAGATGACCATGTAATATTTTCAGCATTAACAAAAAAATAAGATTTTTGAGCTTCATAACTTGCATATCTCGGCCAAAATAAGTCCGATCTTTGAGTGGTATACCTTTTTAGACTCGTTAAGATCAGAATTATAGATTGCCATTTAAAAATGGCCATG
>JAWNPD010000193.1:0-13632 GCA_035045305.1 Drosophila maculinotata | reverse complement strand
ATGTTAGTTTCCAAGTTCCAAAAATTAGTTTCTGAGACTTTAAACAGCTATAGCTTTGTCAAAACTGATCCGATTTACATTTCCAAAGTCATTTTGATCGTTGTTTATTGTCCTTGTCAATTCTGTAATCAAAGTTGAAAAACTTCGGAAATTCAGTTTTCTTTGCAAAAGTCATGTTGACAAGTAAGTTGCCAAATTCCCAAAAATTACCTTCTGAGACTTCAAACAGCCATAACTTTGTCAAAACTTATCTGATTTACATTTCCAAAGTCATTTTGATCGTTGTTTAATGTCGTTAATAATTCTGTAATCAAAGTTAAAAATTTTTGAAAATTTGGTTTTCTTGTCAAAAGTCATAATGACAAAATAGTTGCAAAATTTCCAAAAAGTTACCTTCTGAGACTTCAATTAGCCATAACTTTGTCAAAACTGATCCGATTTACATTTCCAAAGTCATTTTGAACGTTGTTAATAGGCCTTAATAATTCTGTAATCAAAGATGAAAAACTTCAGAAATTCGGTTTAATGGGTTAAAAGTCACAATGACAAAATAGTTGCCAAATTTCCACAAATTACCTTCTGAGACTTCAAACAGGCATAACTTTGTAATAAACTGATCCCGATTTACATTTCCAAAGTCATTTTGACCGATGTTTATTGTCCTTAATAATTCTGTAATCAAAGATGAAAAACTTCAGAAATTCGGTTTTCTTGAGCAAAAGTTATTGCGACAAAATAGTTGCCAAATTCCCAAAAATTACCTTCTGAGACTTTAAACAGCCATAACATTTGTCAAAACTTATCTGATTTACATTTCCAAAGTCATTTTGATCGTTGTTTTATTGTCCTTAATAATTCTGTAATCAAAGTTGAGAAACTTCAGAAATTCGGTTTAATTGGTTTAAATCATAATGACAAAATAGTTGCCGAATCCCCAAAAATTACCTTCTGAGACTTCAAACAGGCATTACTTTGTCAAAACTGATCCGATTTACATTTCCAAAGTCATTTTGATCGTTGTTTATTGTCCTCAATAATTCTGTAATCAAAGTTAAAAAACTTTGAAAATTTGGTTTTCTTGTCAAAAGTCATAATGACAAAATAGTAGCAAAATTCCCAAAAATTACCTTCTGAGACTTCAATTAGCCAAAACTTTGTCAAAACTGATCCGATTTACACTTCCAAAGTCATTTTGAACGTTGTTAATTGTTGTACACGTCGGCGTTGCGAACGCGAGACGGCATACCGAAAATGGTAGTATGCCTCTCTATCTATTGAGGGTCACAGCGGGCGGAATCCTCTAGTCCCTTAGCTCTCTCGGGTGGGGTGGGTTTTTGGCCGTGCCTCAACAGTGTCTACATAAATGAATTTATAGGATCCTTGCGGGCTCTAAATTGGGAGCTATACTCCACGAACATCATTATTCAACAAAAAAAAATTTGACTAGGTCCTAACGGACACGCACTAACTGGGAAGGCTTTTATCAGGCTACATGTCTTAGAAAGGGGCGAGGTCTACGATGGCAGTCGACGCTCGCGTTCCCAACCCTAACCCAACCATGATCTTCGATGCGACAATTTCTTGAAGATCCCTAAAAGAATTTATCCTAACTAATTATATTACCATGTCTTCCAGGAACATAAACACTTTAGCAATTCATAGCAATTTGTAAAATTTATTATATGTTGATAATCAAATAAACTTTATAATTTTATAAACATTATTGATAAAGTCGTAAATTTCGGTACTACAGGTTTAATATCCCTTTTAATAATAAACAATGCATATATCAATCTAAGCTTAATTTAATATACCGGAGCACTATGAATGTGGCTGCCAGAAATTTAGAGAATTTCATTTAATTGTTTATCTTCAATTATTCACGGTGCTTCCTGAAGGGAACTAATTTAATTATTTAAAGATCGGAGTATAAATCTACAATCGGCCATTACTATTATTAACAAAATATAAACCCACGCCGATAACGGTGGGCGCAAACATCTTGCGGACCCTGTAACCATTTCAGACATACACCATCTGCGCACGATCAGCTGCTCGCACTGCACCGTTTTATAAATGAATGTTTGTTGTTGCGTTAGGTTACGTTGAGTTACTTAGATATATTGCATATAATTTAATTGCATGATAGTTTTACTCTTCGTGGGTTTAAAAGGAAATCTATAAGCGGTCACCGAATTGACAAGGCAAGCTTTGATTTGTTTTTACCAACAAATGCAGCTATATCTCTATATAGCCGTAGGTATGGAGATACCTAATTATGCGCCTCTGCCAATTTGGCTCTGCTTGCAGCGAAACAATAAAAGAAATATATAAAACATATGTTATCACTTACGTGTTAATATCCAGCGTTGGAAAGCTTTCCATCGTTGTTGTTGTTATTGATGTATGTAGATATGTTAATATGGTGAGGTGTATGGATATGTGTCCAATATGGGATGAGATTTAGATATGTAATTATATGTTGTCTTTGGTCGCTTCGCTGGCTAAGCTAGTTTAGATATCATATTTACTAAATATAACGTCACTTGGGCCTTCGTAAAGACCATTTTATAGAGCTTGGTTAACCCAAAACAACAACATTCAATCACTTTACGGGCTCATGCTAAAGCCGAACAGCTTTGCATTAATTTTCGGCTCCGTTTAATTATTCTTTCGTTAATTACACTTTCCGGACTTTGTACGATTAGTAAATGCCGTGGATTAACACAAACAACCAAAAAAATAAAAACAACAGGCGCGAGCTTTGCTTTAGTGCATGGCGAGATAAGGCTATGCCTGGCGTCAGCTGTTTGAAAGCTCTGGTGTCACTGCTCTCTGCAAACACATGTGCAGCAGCGGCGTAGTTTAAAGGAGCTGTTCCAATTGGCACACTCAATCCACTTAGACTGAGCAAAAAGAAGTACCCACACCAGGGTAGTCTGGCGTTGATCTGCTGCGTCTCTGTGGCCAAAGCGACAACGCTGGTGGCTGGTGCGGGGTTTTCTTTGTTTTGGTTGGACTTATGTCCACCAGACGCACTAGGCAAAAATTAACAAAATTTAGAAAGCGAAATTTAGCACAATATCGGTGGCGGCAAATACCTTTTCTTGTGCGGATTTTAGCTGGAATAGTATGGTTCTCCGCGACCGGCTGGGAGTTGTGGATGCGCTCAGATTAGACTGGCGCTCCGGCGTCTTGAGGGCGTGGTTGTGGGCGTATGCAAATCTGCTTGATTTTTGCTTTATTGTTATACGCGCACAACGCGTAGCTGGATGCGTTTTAATTATTAGGGCACCTGTGCCAGTCTGGCACCGCAACACTACCTTTCCTAGGGGCGCTATAGTATACCACGTTAAGGTATTGAGGAGCTATTCAACGTGGAAGAGGCACACTTCTGGGGACCGATCAGCAAAGAGGCTGGATGGGGCCACATGTAGGCTTTTATAGCGAAAAATTCCAATAAGAACATCGAATTGAAGTTGGATGCGATTCTGATTGGAATATGAGAGACGTTGCTTTTTGCTGAGAAGCTTTGTTGCTCTGCAACATTTTACGGTGCATTACTAAAGTTAGTTGCTATGCACCTTACAGCAGAGTAAAATTTTTTGTTATTTTATCGCATGCAACAACTTTTGAGGCGAACGGTATGCGATAAAAATGACTAACATTGTCTAATTAAAATAATCAACGGCGACCATTACACCACCCCGATAATATCACACCGTTAGACGGAATATTAGCGGGAATTAGCTTCGAAGATCTTTGGCGTGGTAGGTTCCAACTTCTTTTCCTTGCAAGTTCTCCAGCTGATAGTAACAATTGCCCAGTTTTTTCCGAATCCGACATTTAACAAACTGAGGTCCAAGTTTAGCGTTAAAGTTCTGTGTAAACTTACTTAGTGAAAAATTACGGCGGAACACTTCTTGACCCTCTTGGAAAGAAACGGGCTTTGACCGTAAGTTATATTGCTCAACATTTCGATCGTACGCTTTTCGAATATTAGCTTGGATATCCTTTCGCAGTAATGACAAGTTATCCGCTCTTGAAATAGGAGTAATCGGCTCTTCCAGCAAGGATAGCTCTTTTAGTAATTTGTAATCCGAACCATGGGTAATCATATCTAAGCCAAACAAGGCTCGATATGGGGAACATCCTATTGATTGATGT
The DNA here is from genome assembly GCA_035045305.1 of Drosophila maculinotata. Lineage (NCBI taxonomy): Eukaryota > Metazoa > Arthropoda > Insecta > Diptera > Drosophilidae > Drosophila > Drosophila maculinotata. Next base: position 9,465 of record JAWNPD010000193.1, on the reverse strand, counting down.
AGCGCAGATCGCAACGAACAGGAAATGCTCGTAAGATGCAGGTCCCACTCAGTCTGATCTTGTTTCAGATACGAGCGAACTGCGGCTAGCAAAGATCGGTTAACGCGCTCAGCAGCGTTACTTTGAGGAGAATAAAGAGCAGTATACACATGATTTATGCCCAATTCAGTGAGGAAGGCATTCAAATCGTTGGCTTTAAATTGAGAGCCGTTATCACTTACAATAGTTTCGGGGACACCGAAACAGTGAAAAATAGATGTTAATAAAAATTCTTGCACGGCACTCGCAGTGAACTTCTTCAGCGGCTGTAGCCAGTGGTATTTACTGAAGTGATCGATTTAAACGTCATCTCGATGTCTAACACTCCAATGATATGTTGAATTCCCCCATCCGCAGTTTTTGCATGCGACTTTAAGGGCGTAAATTCACGAAACTTCGTGAAGTCATTCAAAGCAAGTGACGAGCCAATGCAGCTAATGTTTGCTCCAGTGTCAAGCAACCCCAGCTCTTTATAATCTAGGAACGAGACTTTCACATAGCTGCGCTGGTCTTCGAGGTTACTAAAAATTGTTGAAACCATTAACTTTTTGTTTCGCTTAGCGTTTTCATAAAACGTTTTTAATCTTAAGGTACGCTTTCTAAATTGAGATTCTTTATTGTTAAATATACGATCCCTTACTTTTAAATAATTTTGTAGCCGTTCACCATATGAACGAAAGCGAAGAGGAACGCCATTATATGGATCAGAGTGTGGCTCGCTTTCCAAAAGCTGGGATTGATACGTACTTTCGGGTTGCGTACTCTGTTCAGCGACAGCAATTGGTGGCACTATGCTTGCGGAGGCATCCGGTTGTTGTTGGGTGCCCCCGATCGACGGTTTTCCGATTGTCTTCGGAGACAAGTTCGGCATTGTGGCTTGTATATATTCAGCGCGCCACATCCATAACAAAAAATGCGACGTTCCGCCAAGCAATTCTCAAAAATATGACCTTGCTCATCGCAATTCCAACACTTGAGTTTTGCATGCGCCATCCTAATAGCTGCAATCTCCATTTCGTCCTCAACTGAATCTTCGTCTAAGTCTGCCCCTGTTTCTTCGAGGGCAAACACTTGACGTCGTGGAACAACTGTCTTTGGCTTAGGAACATTTTCAGCTCGACAGCTGAGCTCAAAAGACAGGTTTTCACTCATTTGCACTAAGCGACGTAGATGTCCAACGGAATGCACAGGCTGATACAACAACTTTTCTCTGGTTTCCGGAAAAAGATTGGTTTTTAAAATCTCTATTAACTCTTCTTCCTCAATTTGTAGAGCTGACTTATCTATCAAAGAAGCAACGGCCTCATAAAAAGATGAAAAGGATTCTCCGTGCTTTTGCTTTCGGGATCTTATTAGCTCCTTGCTCATAAACACTGACCGATAGTCCTTATATTGCTGTCGAAGGGAACCACAAACATCAGACCACACTATGCGATCTACTTGCTTATGGTATCGCCAGTACCAATCTCGTGCTTTGCCAGCAAACAATATGTGCATGTGCTTACATAGAGCGATGAAATCACTATCCAACGTTTCATCGGTGAGTGACTTTACCCGATAAATGAACTCTTCGACTCCCAAACCCTCAGCGGATCCATCGAAGTGCAAATTCCACTTCTGTATGATCTCTGCTGTTTTCCTATTGTACATGGAAGAGCTCGACGGTGAAGGCGTTTGACGTATCTGAACCGGTGGAACTTGCGTTTCCCTAGGGAATGAGCGAGCATCACCATTCAACGAGGAAGCTAACCTGGTTACCGATTGTTCTATAATCTCTTGAATATAAACATAATCAACCTCATTACCGCGGCGAGCATTACCGGGACGAGCTGGACGGCCTCTTCTTCGATCAACAACTGATCTTGCCGGAGGAGCTTCCGCTTGATTGGTGCTATGACTAGCATCAAGAGCTGATGAGAGCTGATCAAGAGAGCTAGGCTCCTGAACAGTCTTAGAAGTTGATGGATGAGCTTGACTCAAAGCTTTAGCAAGATTGCGAGTTGTAACTCTACCCGTACTAGGAGCTGCAGGGGGTGCATCTTGCTTTGCTCGTGGCGAGCAATTTCCCACTACTACTTTTGTATTTTGCAGGGTTATTGTTTCGTTACATACGTAACAAAAGGTGTGCTTTTCTAGCCAACCTTCTAAACAGCGTTTATGAAAAACGTGCTTACAAGGTAATAAATAGCAGGGGTGCGTATTATCCATAACTTGGCTACATATAGCGCACTGGCTGTCAGTTTCCAACCCTAACGGTTGTATTACTTGAGGACTGTGACCGATAGGCATTTCTAAGATAAGTGATCCTGGTTTAGACATTTTATGGTAATATAACAAGAAGGACAAAACACTTCTAAGACACCCTAAGCCTGATGCAAGCTAATATATTATTTGGGCTATTATAACTACAAATTAAGGTTGCCAGTAACTGATTCCAGTCAAAACATATTAGTAATTCGGCAAGTATACGCAAAAGCAGCATAATCACAAGTTCCAGTCAATAACTAGCATAATGTTTTCCTAGAACCAGATTAAAAGCAATCAAAATCAGATTTAAATCTTTAATTTTTCCACTTTTCCTAAGCTAGGTATAACTCATCTATCTCAGTGACAATCAGTATTGGTATCTGATCTTAGCCAGATACGCAATATTCTGAAATTGTATAAAACAGAAGTTTCAAACTCAAGCTTACTGAAGTAAAAATTTTCAAAAATCTAAGAAAACAAACGAGCAAAAGTGTAAGAGTTTTATACGTGTAATAGCAGATTTACAGCGCTAACACTATTCCTTTCATTAATAAAAGTTTCTCGGCAAGGTATTCAAACTGAACACCAGGCATCGTAGGCTTACATTAACGAACTATCTTCAAGTGTATTCCCACATGCGGAAGCTAGATTAACCAAATCTATGCATCGTCAGCACAGGAGTTACACAAGAAAAGACTTTAGTAAATATCTCTATATAACTTTGGATGTGTGACAACTAATGCCTCCTGCATTAGCTTGCCCCACGTTTTGGGCGCCAAAACTTATGTACACGTCGACGTTGCGAACGCGAGACGGCATACCGAAAATGGTAGTATGCCTCTCTATCTATTGAGGGTCACAGCGGGCGGAATCCTCTAGTCCCTTAGCTCTCTCGGGTGGGGTGGGTTTTTGCCGTGCCTCAACAGTGTCTACATAAATGAATTTATAGGATCCCTGCGGCCTCTAAATTGGGAGCTATACTCCACGAACATCATTATTCAACAAAAAAAATTTGACTAGGTCCTAACGGACACGCAATAATTGGGAAGGCTTTTATCAGGCTACATGTCTTAGAAAGGGGCGAGGTCTACGATGGCAGTCGACGCTCGCGTTCTCTACCCTAACCCAACCATGATCTTCGATGCGACAATTTCTTGAAGATCCCTAAAAGAATTTATCCTAACTAATTATATTACCATGTCTTCCAGGAACATAAACACTTTAGCAATTCATAGCAATTTGTAAAATTTATTATATGTTGATAATCAAATAAACTTTATAATTTTATAAACATTATTGATAAAGTCGTAAATTTCGGTACTACAGGTTTAATATCCCTTTTAATAATAAACAATGCATATATCAATCTAAGCTTAATTTAATATACCGGAGCACTATGAATGTGGCTGCCAGAAATTTAGAGAATTTCATTTAATTGTTTATCTTCAATTATTCACGGTGCTTCCTGAAGGGAACTAATTTAATTATTTAAAGATCGGAGTATAAATCTACAATCGGCCATTACTATTATTAACAAAATATAAACCCACGCCGATAACGGTGGGCGCAAACATCTTGCGGACCCTGTAACCATTTCAGACATACACCATCTGCGCACGATCAGCTGCTCGCACTGCACCGTTTTATAAATGAATGTTTGTTGTTGCGTTAGGTTACGTTGAGTTACTTAGATATATTGCATATAATTTAATAGCATGATAGTTTTACTCTTCGTGGGTTTAAAAGGAAATCTATAAGCGGTCACCGAATTGACAAGGCAAGCTTTGATTTGTTTCTACCAACAAATGCAGCTATATCTCTATATAGCCGTAGGTATGGAGATACCTAATTATGCGCCTCTGCCAATTTGGCTCTGCTTGCAGCGAAACAATAAAAGAAATATATAAAACATATGTTATCACTTACGTGTTAATATCCAGCGTTGGAAAGCTTTCCATCGTTGTTGTTGTTATTGATGTATGTAGATATGTTAATATGGTGAGGTGTATGGATATGTGTCCAATATGGGATGAGATTTAGATATGTAATTATATGTTGTCTTTGGTCGCTTCGCTGGCTAAGCTAGTTTAGATATCATATTTACTAAATATAACGTCACTTGGGCCTTCGTAAAGACCATTTTATAGAGCTTGGTTAACCCAAAACAACAACATTCAATCACTTTACGGGCTCATGCTAAAGCCGAACAGCTTTGCATTAATTTTCGGCTCCGTTTAATTATTCTTTCGTTAATTACACTTTCCGGACTTTGTACGATTAGTAAATGCCGTGGATTAACACAAACAACCAAAAAAATAAAAACAACAGGCGCGAGCTTTGCTTTAGTGCATGGCGAGATAAGGCTATGCCTGGCGTCAGCTGTTTGAAAGCTCTGGTGTCACTGCTCTCTGCAAACACATGTGCAGCAGCGGCGTAGTTTAAAGGAGCTGTTCCAATTGGCACACTCAATCCACTTAGACTGAGCAAAAGAAGTACCCACACCAGGGTAGTCTGGCGTTGATCTGCTGCGTCTCTGTGGCCAAAGCGACAACGCTGGTGGCTGGTGCGGGGTTTTCTTTGTTTTGGTTGGACTTATGTCCACCAGACGCACTAGGCAAAAATTAACAAAATTTAGAAAGCGAAATTTAGCACAATATCGGTGGCGGCAAATACCTTTTCTTGTGCGGATTTTAGCTGGAATAGTATGGTTCTCCGCGACCGGCTGGAAGTTGTGGATGCGCTCAGATTAGACTGGCGCTCCGGCGTCTTGAGGGCGTGGTTGTGGGCGTATGCAAATCTGCTTGATTTTTGCTTTATTGTTATACGCGCACAACGCGTAGCTGGATGCGTTTTAATTATTAGGGCACCTGTGCCAGTCTGGCACCGCAACACTACCTTTCCTAGGGGCGCTATAGTATACCACGTTAAGGTATTGAGGAGCTATTCAACGTGGAAGAGGCACACTTCTGGGGACCGATCAGCAAAGAGGCTGGATGGGGCCACATGTAGGCTTTTATAGCGAAAAATTCCAATAAGAACATCGAATTGAAGTTGGATGCGATTCTGATTGGAATATGAGAGACGTTGCTTTTTGCTGAGAAGCTTTGTTGCTCTGCAACATTTTACGGTGCATTACTAAAGCTAGTTGCTATGCACCTCACAGCAGAGTAAAATTTTTTGTTATTTTATCGCATGCAACAACTTTTGAGGCGAACGGTATGCGATAAAAATGACTAACATTGTCTAATTAAAATAATCAACGGCGACCATTACATTGTCCTTAATAATTCTGTAATAAAAGATGAAAAACTTCTGAAATTTGGTTTTCTTGACAAAAGTCATTATGACAAAATAGTTGCCAAATTCCCAAAAATTACCTTCTGAGACTTCAAACAGCCATAACTTTGTCAAAACTTATCTGATTTACATTTCCAAAGTCAATTTGATCGTTGTTTATTGTCCTTAATAATTCTGTAATCAAAGTTGAGAAACTTCAGAAATTCAGTTTTCTTGTCAAAAGTCATGTTGACAAGTTAGTTTCCAAGTTCCAAAATATTGTCTTCTGAGACTTCAAACAGCCATAACTTTGTCGAAACTGATTCGATTTACATTTCCAAAGTCAATTTGATCGTTGTTTATTGTCCTCAATAATTCTGTAATCCAAGTTGAAAAACTTCAGAAATTCGGTTTAATTGTTAAAAGTCACAATGACAAAAAAATTGCCAAATTCCCACAAATTACCTTCTGAGACTTCAAACAGCCATAACTTTGTCAAAACTGATCCGATTTACATTTCCAAAGTCATTTTGATCGTTGTTTAGTGTCCTTAATAATTCTGTAGTCATAGTTGAAAAACTTTGGAAATTCAGTTTTCTTGTCAAAAGTCATGTTGACATGTAAGTTTCCAAGTTCCAAAAAATTGTCTTCTGAGACTTCAAACAGCCATAAATTTGTCAAAACTGATCCGATTTACATTTCCAAAGTCATTTTGAACGTTGTTAATTGTCCTTAATAATTCTGTAATCAAGGATGAAAAACTTCTGAAATTTGGTTTTCTTGACAAAAGTTATTATGATAAAATAGTTGCCAAATTCCCAAAAATTACCTTCTGAGACTTCAAACAGCCATAACTTTGTCAAAACTTATCTGATTTACATTTCCAAAGTCATTTTGATCGTTGTTTATTGTCCTCAATAATTCTGTAATCAAAGTTGAGAAACTTCAGAAATTCGGTTTAATTGGTTTAAATCATAATGACAAAATAGTTGCCGAATTCCCAAAAATTACCTTCTGAGACTTCAAACAGGCATTACTTTGTCAAAACTGATCCGATTTACATTTCCAAAGTCATTTTGATCGTTGTTTATTGTCCCTAATAATTCTGTAATCAAAGTTGAAAAACTTCGGAAATTCAGTTTTCTTTGCAAAAGTCATGTTGACAAGTAAGTTGCCAAATTCCCAAAAATTACCTTCTGAGACTTCAAACAGCCATAACTTTGTCAAAACTTATCTGATTTACATTTCCAAAGTCATTTTGATCGTTGTTTAATGTCGTTAATAATTCTGTAATCAAAGTTAAAAAACTTTGAAAATTTGGTTTTCTTGTCAAAAGTCATAATGACAAAATAGTTGCAAAATTTCCAAAAAGTTACCTTCTGAGACTTCAATTAGCCATAACTTTGTCAAAACTGATCCGATTTACATTTCCAAAGTCATTTTGAACGTTGTTAATAGTCCTTAATAATTCTGTAATCAAAGATGAAAAACTTCAGAAATTCGGTTTAATGGTTAAAAGTCACAATGACAAAATAGTTGCCAAATTTCCACAAATTACCTTCTGAGACTTCAAACAGGCATAACTTTGTCAAAACTGATCCGATTTACATTTCCAAAGTCATTTTGATCGATGTTTATTGTCCTTAATAATTCTGTAATCAAAGATGAAAAACTTCAGAAATTCGGTTTTCTTGACAAAAGTTATTATGACAAAATAGTTGCCAAATTCCCAAAAATTACCTTCTGAGACTTCAAACAGCCATAACTTTGTCAAAACTTATCTGATTTACATTTCCAAAGTCATTTTGATCGTTGTTTATTGTCGTTAATAATTCTGTAATCAAAGTTGAGAAACTTCAGAAATTCGGTTTTCTTGTCAAAAGTCATAATGACAAAATAGTTGCCAAATCCCCAAAAATTACCTTCTGAGACTTCAAACAGGCATAACTTTGTCAAAACTGATCCGATTTACATTTCCAAAGTCATTTTGATCGTTGTTTATTGTCCTTAATAATTCTGTAATCAAAGTTGAAAAACTTCAGAAATTCGGTTTTCTTGTTAAAAGTCATAATGACAAAATAGTTGCCAAATTCCCAAAAATTACCTTCTGAGACTTCAAACAGCCATAACTTTGTCAAAACTTATCTGATTTACATTTCCAAAGTCATTTTGATCGTTGTTTATTGTCCTTAATAATTCTGTAATCAAAGTTGAGAAACTTCAGAAATTCGGTTTAATTGGTTTAAATCATAATGACAAAATAGTTGCCAAATTCCCAAAAATTACCTTCTGAGACTTCAAACAGGCATAACTTTGTCAAAACTGATCCGATTTACATTTCCAAAGTCATTTTGATCGTTGTTTATTGTCCTTAATAATTCTGTAATCAAAGTTAAAAAACTTTGAAAATTTGAGTTTTCTTGTCAAAAGTCATAATGACAAAATAGTAGCAAAATTCCCAAAAATTACCTTCTGAGACTTCAAATAGCCATAACTTTGTCAAAACTGATCCGATTTACACTTCCAAAGTCATTTTGAACGTTGTTAATTGTCCTTAATAATTCTGTAATAAAAGATGAAAAACTTCTGAAATTTGGTTTTCTTGACAAAAGTCATTATGACAAAATAGTTGCCAAATTCCCAAAAATTACCTTCTGAGACTTCAAACAGCCATAACTTTGTCAAAACTTATCTGATTTACATTTCCAAAGTCATTTTGATCGTTGTTTATTGTCCTTAATAATTCTGTAATCAAAGTTGAGAAACTTCAGAAATTCAGTTTTCTTGTCAAAAGTCATGTTGACAAGTTAGTTTCCAAGTTCCAAAATATTGTCTTCTGAGACTTCAAACAGCCATAACTTTGTCGAAACTGATTCGATTTACATTTCCAAAGTCATTTTGATCGTTGTTTATTGTCCTTAATAATTCTGTAATCAAAGTTGAAAAACTTCAGAAATTCGGTTTAATTGCTTAAAAGTCACAATGACAAAAAAATGTTTGCCAAATTCCCACAAAATTACCTTCTGAGACTTCAAACAGCCATAACTTTGTCAAAACTGATCCGATTTACATTTCCAAAGTCATTTTGATCGTTGTTTATTGTCCTTAATAATTCTGTAATCAAAGTTGAAAAACTTCGGAAATTCAGTTTTCTTGTCAAAAGTCATAATGACAAAATAGTTTCCAAATTCCCAAAAAATTACCTTCTGAGACTTCAAATAGCCATAACTTTGTCAAAACTGATCCGATTTACATTTCCAAAGTCATTTTGATCGTTGTTTATTGTCCTTAATAATTCTGTAATCAAAGATGAAAAACTTCTGAAATTCGGTTTTCTTGTCAAAAGTCATGATGACAAAATAGTTGCCAAATTCCCAAAAATTACCTTCTGAGACTTCAAACAGCCATAACTTTGTCAAAACTGATCTGATTTACATTTCCAAAGTCATTTTGATCGTTGTTTATTGTCCTTAATAATTCTGTAATCAAAGTTGAAAAACTTCGGAAATTCAGTTTTCTTGTCAAAAGTCATAATGACAAAATAGTTTCCAAATTCCCAAAAATTACCTTCTGAGACTTCAAACAGCCATAACTTTGTCAAAACTGATCCGATTTACATTTCCAAAGTCATTTTGATCGTTGTTTATTGTCCTCAATAATTCTGTAATCAAAGTTGAAAAACTTCAGAAATTCAGTTTAATTGTCAAAAGTCATATTGACAAAAAAGTTGCCAAATTCCCAAAAATTACCTTCTGAGACTTCAAACAGGCATAACTTTGTCAAAACTGATCCGATTTACATTTCCAAAGTCATTTTGATCGTTGTTTATTGTCCTTAATAATTCTGTAATCAAAGTTGAAAAACTTTAGAAATTCGGTTTTCTTGTCAAAAGTCATAATGACA
>JAWNPD010000192.1:0-100571 GCA_035045305.1 Drosophila maculinotata | reverse complement strand
TTGCCAAAAATGACCATGATCCGACATCAAATACCCGAGTTATGAGCATTCAAAGATGACCATGTAATATTTTCAGCATTAACAAAAAAATAAGATTTTTGGAGCTTCATAACTTGCATATCTCGGCCAAAATAAGTCCGATCTTTGAGTGGTATACCTTTTTAGACTCGTTAAGATCAGAATTATAGATTGCCATTTAAAAATGGCCATGCCAGCAAATTTCATTTTTTGCCAAAAATGACCATGATCCGACATCAAATACCCGAGTTATGAGCATTCAAAGATGACCATGTAATATTTTCAGCATTAACAAAAAAATAAGATTTTTGGAGCTTCATAACTTGCATATCTCGGCCAAAATAAGTCCGATCTTTGAGTGGTATACCTTTTTAGACTCGTTAAGATCAGAATTATAGATTGCCATTTAAAAATGGCCATGCCAGCTATATTTCATTTTTTGCCAAAAATGACCATGATCCGACATCAAATACCCGAGTTATGAGCATTCAAAGATGACCATGTAATATTTTCAGCATTAACAAAAAAATAAGATTTTTGGAGCTTCATAACTTGCATATCTCGGCCAAAATAAGTCCGATCTTTGAGTGGTATACCTTTTTAGACTCGTTAAGATCAGAATTATAGATTGCCATTTAAAAATGGCCATGCCAGCAAATTTCATTTTTTGCCAAAAATGACCATGATCCGACATCAAATACCCGAGTTATGAGCATTCAAAGATGACCATGTAATATTTTCAGCATTAACAAAAAAATAAGATTTTTGGAGCTTCATAACTTGCATATCTCGGCCAAAATAAGTCCGATCTTTGAGTGGTATACCTTTTTAGACTCGTTAAGATCAGAATTATAGATTGCCATTTAAAAATGGCCATGCCAGCAAATTTAATTTTTTGCCAAAAATGACCATGATCCGACATCAAATACCCGAGTTATGAGCATTCAAAGATGACCATGTAATATTTTCAGCATTAACAAAAAAATAAGATTTTTGGAGCTTCATAACTTGCATATCTCGGCCAAAATAAGTCCGATCTTTGAGTGGTATACCTTTTTAGACTCGTTAAGATCAGAATTATAGATTGCCATTTAAAAATGGCCATGCCAGCAAATTTAATTTTTTGCCAAAAATGACCATGATCCGACATCAAATACCCGAGTTATGAGCATTCAAAGATGACCATGTAATATTTTCAGCATTAACAAAAAAATAAGATTTTTGGAGCTTCATAACTTGCATATCTCGGCCAAAATAAGTCCGATCTTTGAGTGGTATACCTTTTTAGACTCGTTAAGATCAGAATTATAGATTGCCATTTAAAAATGGCCATGCCAGCAAATTTCATTTTTTGCCAAAAATGACCATGATCCGACATCAAATACCCGAGTTATGAGCATTCAAAGATGACCATGTAATATTTTCAGCATTAACAAAAAAATAAGATTTTTGGAGCTTCATAACTTGCATATCTCGGCCAAAATAAGTCCGATCTTTGAGTGGTATACCTTTTTAGACTCGTTAAGATCAGAATTATAGATTGCCATTTAAAAATGGCCATGCCAGCAAATTTCATTTTTTGCCAAAAATGACCATGATCCGACATCAAATACCCGAGTTATGAGCATTCAAAGATGACCATGTAATATTTTCAGCATTAACAAAAAAATAAGATTTTTGGAGCTTCATAACTTGCATATCTCGGCCAAAATAAGTCCGATCTTTGAGTGGTATACCTTTTTAGACTCGTTAAGATCAGAATTATAGATTGCCATTTAAAAATGGCCATGCCAGCAAATTTCATTTTTTGCCAAAAATGACCATGATCCGACATCAAATACCCGAGTTATGAGCATTCAAAGATGACCATGTAATATTTTCAGCATTAACAAAAAAATAAGATTTTTGGAGCTTCATAACTTGCATATCTCGGCCAAAATAAGTCCGATCTTTGAGTGGTATACCTTTTTAGACTCGTTAAGATCAGAATTATAGATTGCCATTTAAAAATGGCCATGCCAGCAAATTTCATTTTTTGCCAAAAATGACCATGATCCGACATCAAATACCCGAGTTATGAGCATTCAAAGATGACCATGTAATATTTTCAGCATTAACAAAAAAATAAGATTTTTGGAGCTTCATAACTTGCATATCTCGGCCAAAATAAGTCCGATCTTTGAGTGGTATACCTTTTTAGACTCGTTAAGATCAGAATTATAGATTGCCATTTAAAAATGGCCATGCCAGCAAATTTCATTTTTTTGCCAAAAATGACCATGATCCGACATCAAATACCCGAGTTATGAGCATTCAAAGATGACCATGTAATATTTTCAGCATTAACAAAAAAATAAGATTTTTGGAGCTTCATAACTTGCATATCTCGGCCAAAATAAGTCCGATCTTTGAGTGGTATACCTTTTTAGACTCGTTAAGATCAGAATTATAGATTGCCATTTAAAAATGGCCATGCCAGCAAATTTAATTTTTTGCCAAAAATGACCATGATCCGACATCAAATACCCGAGTTATGAGCATTCAAAGATGACCATGTAATATTTTCAGCATTAACAAAAAAATAAGATTTTTGGAGCTTCATAACTTGCATATCTCGGCCAAAATAAGTCCGATCTTTGAGTGGTATACCTTTTTAGACTCGTTAAGATCAGAATTATAGATTGCCATTTAAAAATGGCCATGCCAGCAAATTTCATTTTTTGCCAAAAATGACCATGATCCGACATCAAATACCCGAGTTATGAGCATTCAAAGATGACCATGTAATATTTTCAGCATTAACAAAAAAATAAGATTTTTGGAGCTTCATAACTTGCATATCTCGGCCAAAATAAGTCCGATCTTTGAGTGGTATACCTTTTTAGACTCGTTAAGATCAGAATTATAGATTGCCATTTAAAAATGGCCATGCCAGCAAATTTCATTTTTTGCCAAAAATGACCATGATCCGACATCAAATACCCGAGTTATGAGCATTCAAAGATGACCATGTAATATTTTCAGCATTAACAAAAAAATAAGATTTTTGGAGCTTCATAACTTGCATATCTCGGCCAAAATAAGTCCGATCTTTGAGTGGTATACCTTTTTAGACTCGTTAAGATCAGAATTATAGATTGCCATTTAAAAATGGCCATGCCAGCAAATTTCATTTTTTGCCAAAAATGACCATGATCCGACATCAAATACCCGAGTTATGAGCATTCAAAGATGACCATGTAATATTTTCAGCATTAACAAAAAAATAAGATTTTTGGAGCTTCATAACTTGCATATCTCGGCCAAAATAAGTCCGATCTTTGAGTGGTATACCTTTTTAGACTCGTTAAGATCAGAATTATAGATTGCCATTTAAAAATGGCCATGCCATCAAATTTAATTTTTTGCCAAAAATGACCATGATCCGAAATCAAATACCCGAGTTATGAGCATTCAAAGATGACCATGTAACATTTTCAGCATTAACAAAAAAATAAGATTTTTGGAGCTTCATAACTTGCATATCTCGGCCAAAATAAGTCCGATCTTTGAGTGGTATACCTTTTTAGACTCGTTAAGATCAGAATTATAGATTGCCATTTAAAAATGGCCATGCCAGGAAATTTAATTTTTTGCCAAAAATGACCATGATCCGACATCAAATACCCGAGTTATGAGCATTCAAAGATGACCATGTAATATTTTCAGCATTAACAAAAAAATAAGATTTTTGGAGCTTCATAACTTGCATATCTCGGCCAAAATAAGTCCGATCTTTGAGTGTTATACCTTTTTAGACTCGTTAAGATCAGAATTATAGATTGCCATTTAAAAATGGCCATGCCATCAAATTTAATTTTTTGTCAAAAATGACCATGATCCGACATCAAATACCCGAGTTATGAGCATTCAAAGATGACCATGTAATATTTTCAGCATTAACAAAAAATAAGATTTTTGGAGCTTCATAACTTGCTTATCTCGGCCAAAATAAGTCCGATCTTTGAGTGGTATACCTTTTTAGACTCGTTAAGATCAGAATTATAGATTGCCATTTAAAAATGGCCATGCCAGCAAATTTCATTTTTTGCCAAAAATGACCATGATCCGACATCAAATACCCGAGTTATGAGCATTCAAAGATGACCATGTAATATTTTCAGCATTAACAAAAAAATAAATTTTTGGAGCTTCATAACTTGCATATCTCGGCCAAAATAAGTCCGATCTTTGAGTGGTATACCTTTTTGGACTCGTTAATATCAGAACTATAGATTGCCATTTAAAAATGGCCATGCCAGCAAATTTTATTTTTTGCCAAAAATGACCATGATCCGACATCAAATACCCGAGTTATGAGCATTCAAAGATGACCATGTAATATTTTCAGCATTAACAAAAAAATAAGATTTTTGGAGTTTCATAACTTGCTTATCTCGGCCAAAATAAGTCCGATCTTTGAGTGGTATACCTTTTTAGACTCGTTAAGATCAGAATTATAGATTGCCATTTAAAAATGGCCATGCCAGCTTATTTCATTTTTTGCCAAAAATGACCACGATCCGACATCAAATACCCGAATTATGAGCATTCAAAAATGACCATGTAATATTTTCAGCATTAACAAAAAAATAAGATTTTTGGAGCTTCATAACTTGCATATCTCGGCCAAAATAAGTCCGATCTTTGAGTGGTATACCTTTTTAGACTCGTTAAGATCAGAATTATAGATTGCCATTTAAAAATGGCCATGCCATCAAATTTAATTTTTTGCCAAAAATGACCATGATCCGAAATCAAATACCCGAGTTATGAGCATTCAAAGATGACCATGTAAAATTTTCAGCATTAACAAAAAAATAAGATTTTTGGAGCTTCATAACTTGCATATCTCGGCCAAAATAAGTCCGATCTTTGAGTGGTATACCTTTTTAGACTCGTTAAGATCAGAATTATAGATTGCCATTTAAAAATGGCCATGCCAGGAAATTTATTTTTTTGCCAAAAATGACCATGATCCGACATCAAATACCCGAGTTATGAGCATTCAAAGATGACCATGTAATATTTTCAGCATTAACAAAAAAATAAGATTTTTGGAGCTTCATAACTTGCATATCTCGGCCAAAATAAGTCCGATCTTTGAGTGTTATACCTTTTTAGACTCGTTAAGATCAGAATTATAGATTGCCATTTAAAAATGGCCATGCCATCAAATTTAATTTTTTGTCAAAAATGACCATGATCCGACATCAAATACCCGAGTTATGAGCATTCAAAGATGACCATGTAATATTTTCAGCATTAACAAAAAAATAAGATTTTTGGAGCTTCATAACTTGCTTATCTCGGCCAAAATAAGTCCGATCTTTGAGTGGTATACCTTTTTGGACTCGTTAAGATCAGAATTATAGATTGCCATTTAAAAATGGCCATGCCAGCAAATTTTATTTTTTGCCAAAAATGACCATGATCCGACATCAAATACCCGAGTTATGAGCATTCAAAGATGACCATGTAATATTTTCAGCATTAACAAAAAAATAAATTTTTGGAGCTTCATAACTTGCACATCTCGGCCAAAATAAGTCCGATCTTTGAGTGGTATACCTTTTTAGACTCGTTAAGATCAGAATTATAAATTGCCATTTAAAAATGGCCATGCCAGCTTATTTCATTTTTTGCCAAAAATGACCACGATCCGACATCAAATACCCGAGTTATGAGCATTCAAAAATGACCATGTAATATTTTCAGCATTAACAAAAAAATACGATTTTTGGAGCTTCATAACTTGCATATCTCGGCCAAAATAAGTCCGATCTTTGAGTGGTATACCTTTTTAGACTCGTTAAGATCAGAATTATAGATTGCCATTTAAAAATGGCCATGCCAGCAAATTTCATTTTTTGCCAAAAATGACCATGATACGAAATCAAATACCCGAGTTATGAGCATTCAAAGATAACCATGTAATATTTTCAGCATTAACAAAAAAATAAGATTTTTGGAGCTTCATAACTTGCATATCTCGGCCAAAATAAGTCCGATCTTTGAGTGGTATACCTTTTTAGACTCGTTAAGATCAGAATTATAGATTGCCATTTAAAAATGGCCATGCCAGCAAATTTAATTTTTTGCCAAAAATGACCATGATCCGACATCAAATACCCGAGTTATGAGCATTCAAAGATGACCATATAATATTTTCAGCATTAACAAAAAAATAAGATTTTTGGAGCTTCATAACTTGCATATCTCTGCCAAAATAAGTCCGATCTTTGAGTGGTATACCTTTTTAGACTCGTTAAGATCAGAATTATAGATTGCTACTTAAAAATGGCCATGCCATCAAATTTAATTTTTTGCCAAAAATGACCATGATCCGACATCAAATACCCGAGTTATGAGCATTCAAAGATGACCATGTAATATTTTCAGCATTAACAAAAAAATAAGATTTTTGGAGCTTCATAACTTGCATATCTCGGCCAAAATAAGTCCGATCTTTGAGTGGTATACCTTTTTAAACTCGTTAAGATCAAAATTATAGATTGCCATTTAAAAATGGCCATGCCATCAAATTTAATTTGTTGCCAAAAATGACCATGATCCGACATCAAATACCCGAGTTATGAGCATTCAAAGATGACCATGTAATATTTTCAGCATTAACAAAAAAATAAGATTTTTGGAGCTTCATAACTTGCATATCTCGGCCAAAATAAGTCCGATCTTTGAGTGGTATACCTTTTTAGATTCGTTAAGATCAGAATTATAGATTGCCATTTAAAAATGGCCATGCCAGCAAATTTTATTTTTTGCCAAAAATGACCATGATCCGACATCAAATACCCGAGTTATGAGCATTCAAAGATGACCATGTAATATTTTCAGCATTAACAAAAAAATAAGATTTTTGGAGCTTCATAACTTGCATATCTCGGCCAAAATAAGTCCGATCTTTGAGTGGTATACCTTTTTGGACTCGTTAAGATCAGAATTATAGATTGCCATTTAAAAATGGCCATGCCAGCAAATTTTATTTTTTGCCAAAAATGACCATGATCCGACATCAAATACCCGAGTTATGAGCATTCAAAGATGACCATGTAATATTTTCAGCATTAACAAAAAAATAAGATTTTTGGAGCTTCATAACTTGCTTATCTCGGCCAAAATAAGTCCGATCTTTGAGTGGTATACCTTTTTGGACTCGTTAAGATCAGAATTATAGATTGCCATTTAAAAATGGCCATGCCAGCAAATTTTATTTTTTGCCAAAAACGACCATGATCCGACATCAAATACCCGAGTTATGAGCATTCAAAGATGACCATGTAATATTTTCAGCATTAACAAAAAAATAAATTTTTGGAGCTTCATAACTTGCATATCTCGGCCAAAATAAGTCCGATCTTTGAGTGGTATACCTTTTTAGACTCGTTAAGATTAGAATTATTAATTGCCATTTAAAAATGGCCATGCCAGCTTATTTCATTTTTTGCCAAAAATGACCACGATCCGACATCAAATACCCGAGTTATGAGCATTCAAAAATGACCATGTAATATTTTCAGCATTAACAAAAAAATACGATTTTTGGAGCTTCATAACTTGCATATCTCGGCCAAAATAAGTCCGATCTTTGAGTGGTATACCTTTTTAGACTCGTTAAGATCAGAATTATAGATTGCCATTTAAAAATGGCCATGCCAGCAAATTTCATTTTTTGCCAAAAATGACCATGATACGAAATCAAATACCCGAGTTATGAGCATTCAAAGATAACCATGTAATATTTTCAGCATTAACAAAAAAATACGATTTTTGGAGCTTCATAACTTGCATATCTCGGCCAAAATAAGTCCGATCTTTGAGTGGTATACCTTTTAGACTCGTTAAGATCAGAATTATAGATTGCCATTTAAAAATGGCCATGCCAGCAAATTTAATTTTTTGCCAAAAATGACCATGATCCGACATCAAATACCCGAGTTATGAGCATTCAAAGATGACCATGTAATATTTTCAGCATTAACAAAAAAAATAAGATTTTTGGAGCTTCATAACTTGCATATCTCGGCCAAAATAAGTCCGATCTTTGAGCGGTATACCTTTTTAGACTCGTTAAGATCAGAATTATAGATTGACATTTAAAAATGGCCATGCCATCAAATTTAATTTTTTGCCAAAAATGACCATGATCCGACATCAAATACCCGAGTTATGAGCATTCAAAGATGACCATGTAATATTTTCAGCATTAACAAAAAAATAAGATTTTTGGAGCTTCATAACTTGCATATCTCGGCCAAAATAAGTCCGATCTTTGAGTGGTATACCTTTTTAGATTCGTTAAGATCAGAATTATAGATTGCCATTTAAAAATGGCCATGCCAGCAAATTTTATTTTTTGCCAAAAATGACCATGATCCGACATCAAATACCCGAGTTATGAGCATTCAAAGATGACCATGTAATATTTTCAGCATTAACAAAAATATAAGATTTTTGGAGTTTCATAACTTGCATATCTCGGCCAAAATAAGTCCGATCTTTGAGTGGTATACCTTTTTGGACTCGTTAAGATCAGAATTATAGATTGCCATTTAAAAATGGCCATGCCAGCAAATTTTATTTTTTGCCAAAAATGACCATGATCCGACATCAAATACCCGAGTTATGAGCATTCAAAGATGACCATGTAATATTTTCAGCATTAACAAAAAAATAAGATTTTTGGAGCTTCATAACTTGCTTATCTCGGCCAAAATAAGTCCGATCTTTGAGTGGTATACCTTTTTGGACTCGTTAAGATCAGAATTTTAGATTGCCATTTAAAAATGGCCATGCCAGCAAATTTTATTTTTTGCCAAAAACGACCATGATCCGACATCAAATACCCGAGTTATGAGCATTCAAAGATGACCATGTAATATTTTCAGCATTAACAAAAAAATAAATTTTTGGAGCTTCATAACTTGCATATCTCGGCCAAAATAAGTCCGATCTTCGAGTGGTATACCTTTTTAGACTCGTTAAGATCAGAATTATAAATTGCCATTTAAAAATGGCCATGCCAGCTTATTTAATTTTTTGCCAAAAATGACCACGATCCGACATCAAATACCCGAGTTATGAGCATTCAAAGATGACCATGTAATATTTTCAGCATTAACAAAAAAATACGATTTTTGGAGCTTCATAACTTGCATATCTCGGCCAAAATAAGTCCGATCTTTGAGTGGTATACCTTTTTAGACTCGTTAAGATCAGAATTATAGATTGCCATTTAAATATGGCCATGCCAGCAAATTTCATTTTTTGCCAAAAATGACCATGATACGAAATCAAATACCCGAGTAATGAGCATTCAAAGATAACCATGTAATATTTTCAGCATTAACAAAAAAATAAGATTTTTGGAGCTTCATAACTTGCATATCTCGGCCAAAATAAGTCCGATCTTTGAGTGGTATACCTTTTTAGACTCGTTAAAATCAGAATTATAGATTGCCATTTAAAAATGGCCATGCCAGCAAATTTAATTTTTTGCCAAAAATGACCATGATCCGACATCAAATACCCGAGTTATGAGCATTCAAAGATGACCATGTAATATTTTCAGCATTAACAAAAAAATAAGATTTTTGGAGCTTCATAACCTGCATATCTCGGCCAAAATAAGTCCGATCTTTGAGTGGTATACCTTTTTAGACTCGTTAAGATCAGAATTATAGATTGCCATTTAAAAATGGCCATGCCATCAAATTTATGTTTTTGCCAAAAATGACCATGATCCGACATCAAATACCCGAGTTATGAGCATTCAAAGATGACCATGTAATATTTTCAGCATTAACAAAAAAATAAGATTTTTGGAGCTTCATAACTTGCATATCTCGGCCAAAATAAGTCCGATCTTTGAGTGGTATACCTTTTTAAAATCGTTAAGATCAGAATTATAGATTGCCATTTAAAAATGGCCATGCCATCAAATTTAATTTGTTGCCAAAAATGACCATGATCCGACATCAAATACCCGAGTTATGAGCATTCAAAGATGACCATGTAATATTTTCAGCATTAACAAAAAAATAAGATTTTTGGAGCTTCATAACTTGCATATCTCGGCCAAAATAAGTCCGATCTTTGAGTGGTATACCTTTTTAGATTCGTTAAGATCAGAATTATAGATTGCCATTTAAAAATGGCCATGCCAGCAAATTTTATTTTTTGCCAAAAATGACCATGATCCGACATCAAATACCCGAGTTATGAGCATTCAAAGATGACCATGTAATATTTTCAGCATTAACAAAAAAATAAGATTTTTGGAGTTTCATAACTTGCTTATCTCGGCCAAAATAAGTCCGATCTTTGAGTGGTATACCTTTTTGGACTCGTTAATATCAGAACTATAGATTGCCATTTAAAAATGGCCATGCCAGCAAATTTTATTTTTTGCCAAAAATGACCATGATCCGACATCAAATACCCGAGTTATGAGCATTCAAAGATGACCATGTAATATTTTCAGCATTAACAAAAAAAATAAGATTTTTGGAGCTTCATAACTTGCTTATCTCGGCCAAAATAAGTCCGATCTTTGAGTGGTATACCTTTTTGGACTCGTTAAGATCAGAATTATAGATTGCCATTTAAAAATGGCCATGCCTGCAAATTTTATTTTTTGCCAAAAATGACCATGATCCGAAATCAAATACCCGAGTTATGAGCATTCAAAGATGACCATGTAATATTTTCAGCATTAACAAAAAAATAAGATTTTTGGAGCTTCATAACTTGCATATCTCGGCCAAAATAAGTCCGATCTTTGAGTGGTATACCTTTTTAGACTCGTTAAGATCAGAATTATAGATTGCCATTTAAAAATGGCCATGCCAGCTAATTTCATTTTTTGCCAAAAATGACCACGATCCGACATCAAATACCCGAGTTATGAGCATTCAAAAATGACCATGTAATATTTTCAGCATTAACAAAAAAATACGATTTTTGGAGCTTCATAACTTGCATATCTCGGCCAAAATAAGTCCGATCTTTGAGTGGTATACCTTTTTAGACTCGTTAAGATCAGAATTATAGATTGCCATTTAAAAATGGCCATGCCAGCAAATTTCATTTTTTGCCAAAAATGACCATGATCCGACATCAAATACCCGAGTTATGAGCATTCAAAGATGACCATGTAATATTTTCAGCATTAACAAAAAAATAAGATTTTTGGAGCTTCATAACTTGCATATCTCGGCCAAAATAAGTCCGATCTTTGAGTGGTATACCTTTTTAGACTCGTTAAGATCAGAATTATAGATTGCCATTTAAAAATGGCCATGCCAGCAAATTTAATTTTTTGCCAAAAATGACCATGATCCGACATCAAATACCCGAGTTATGAGCATTCAAAGATGACCATGTAATATTTTCAGCATTAACAAAAAAATAAGATTTTTGGAGCTTCATAACTTGCATATCTCGGCCAAAATAAGTCCGATCTTTGAGTGGTATACCTTTTTAGACTCGTTAAGATCAGAATTATAGATTGCCATTTAAAAATGGCCATGCCAGCAAATTTAATTTTTTGCCAAAAATGACCATGATCCGACATCAAATACCCGAGTTATGAGCATTCAAAGATGACCATGTAATATTTTCAGCATTAACAAAAAAATAAGATTTTTGGAGCTTCATAACTTGCATATCTCGGCCAAAATAAGTCCGATCTTTGAGTGGTATACCTTTTTAGACTCGTTAAGATCAGAATTATAGATTGCCATTTAAAAATGGCCATGCCAGCAAATTTCATTTTTTGCCAAAAATGACCATGATCCGACATCAAATACCCGAGTTATGAGCATTCAAAGATGACCATGTAATATTTTCAGCATTAACAAAAAAATAAGATTTTTGGAGCTTCATAACTTGCATATCTCGGCCAAAATAAGTCCGATCTTTGAGTGGTATACCTTTTTAGACTCGTTAAGATCAGAATTATAGATTGCCATTTAAAAATGGCCATGCCAGCAAATTTCATTTTTTGCCAAAAATGACCATGATCCGACATCAAATACCCGAGTTATGAGCATTCAAAGATGACCATGTAATATTTTCAGCATTAACAAAAAAATAAGATTTTTGGAGCTTCATAACTTGCATATCTCGGCCAAAATAAGTCCGATCTTTGAGTGGTATACCTTTTTAGACTCGTTAAGATCAGAATTATAGATTGCCATTTAAAAATGGCCATGCCAGCAAATTTCATTTTTTGCCAAAAATGACCATGATCCGACATCAAATACCCGAGTTATGAGCATTCAAAGATGACCATGTAATATTTTCAGCATTAACAAAAAAATAAGATTTTTGGAGCTTCATAACTTGCATATCTCGGCCAAAATAAGTCCGATCTTTGAGTGGTATACCTTTTTAGACTCGTTAAGATCAGAATTATAGATTGCCATTTAAAAATGGCCATGCCAGCAAATTTCATTTTTTGCCAAAAATGACCATGATCCGACATCAAATACCCGAGTTATGAGCATTCAAAGATGACCATGTAATATTTTCAGCATTAACAAAAAAATAAGATTTTTGGAGCTTCATAACTTGCATATCTCGGCCAAAATAAGTCCGATCTTTGAGTGGTATACCTTTTTAGACTCGTTAAGATCAGAATTATAGATTGCCATTTAAAAATGGCCATGCCAGCAAATTTCATTTTTTGCCAAAAATGACCATGATCCGACATCAAATACCCGAGTTATGAGCATTCAAAGATGACCATGTAATATTTTCAGCATTAACAAAAAAATAAGATTTTTGGAGCTTCATAACTTGCATATCTCGGCCAAAATAAGTCCGATCTTTGAGTGGTATACCTTTTTAGACTCGTTAAGATCAGAATTATAGATTGCCATTTAAAAATGGCCATGCCAGCAAATTTAATTTTTTGCCAAAAATGACCATGATCCGACATCAAATACCCGAGTTATGAGCATTCAAAGATGACCATGTAATATTTTCAGCATTAACAAAAAAATAAGATTTTTGGAGCTTCATAACTTGCATATCTCGGCCAAAATAAGTCCGATCTTTGAGTGGTATACCTTTTTAGACTCGTTAAGATCAGAATTATAGATTGCCATTTAAAAATGGCCATGCCAGCAAATTTCATTTTTTGCCAAAAATGACCATGATCCGACATCAAATACCCGAGTTATGAGCATTCAAAGATGACCATGTAATATTTTCAGCATTAACAAAAAAATAAGATTTTTGGAGCTTCATAACTTGCATATCTCGGCCAAAATAAGTCCGATCTTTGAGTGGTATACCTTTTTAGACTCGTTAAGATCAGAATTATAGATTGCCATTTAAAAATGGCCATGCCAGCAAATTTCATTTTTTGCCAAAAATGACCATGATCCGACATCAAATACCCGAGTTATGAGCATTCAAAGATGACCATGTAATATTTTCAGCATTAACAAAAAAATAAGATTTTTGGAGCTTCATAACTTGCATATCTCGGCCAAAATAAGTCCGATCTTTGAGTGGTATACCTTTTTAGACTCGTTAAGATCAGAATTATAGATTGCCATTTAAAAATGGCCATGCCAGCAAATTTCATTTTTTGCCAAAAATGACCATGATCCGACATCAAATACCCGAGTTATGAGCATTCAAAGATGACCATGTAATATTTTCAGCATTAACAAAAAAATAAGATTTTTGGAGCTTCATAACTTGCATATCTCGGCCAAAATAAGTCCGATCTTTGAGTGGTATACCTTTTTAGACTCGTTAAGATCAGAATTATAGATTGCCATTTAAAAATGGCCATGCCAGCAAATTTCATTTTTTG
This sequence comes from Drosophila maculinotata, assembly GCA_035045305.1. Taxonomy (NCBI): domain Eukaryota; kingdom Metazoa; phylum Arthropoda; class Insecta; order Diptera; family Drosophilidae; genus Drosophila; species Drosophila maculinotata. The sequence goes on along the minus strand of JAWNPD010000192.1, from coordinate 86,662 downwards.
CCAAAAATGACCATGATCCGACATCAAATACCCGAGTTATGAGCATTCAAAGATGACCATGTAATATTTTCAGCATTAACAAAAAAATAAGATTTTTGGAGCTTCATAACTTGCATATCTCGGCCAAAATAAGTCCGATCTTTGAGTGGTATACCTTTTTAGACTCGTTAAGATCAGAATTATAGATTGCCATTTAAAAATGGCCATGCCAGCAAATTTCATTTTTTGCCAAAAATGACCATGATCCGACATCAAATACCCGAGTTATGAGCATTCAAAGATGACCATGTAATATTTTCAGCATTAACAAAAAAATAAGATTTTTGGAGCTTCATAACTTGCATATCTCGGCCAAAATAAGTCCGATCTTTGAGTGGTATACCTTTTTAGACTCGTTAAGATCAGAATTATAGATTGCCATTTAAAAATGGCCATGCCAGCAAATTTAATTTTTTGCCAAAAATGACCATGATCCGACATCAAATACCCGAGTTATGAGCATTCAAAGATGACCATGTAATATTTTCAGCATTAACAAAAAAATAAGATTTTTGGAGCTTCATAACTTGCATATCTCGGCCAAAATAAGTCCGATCTTTGAGTGGTATACCTTTTTAGACTCGTTAAGATCAGAATTATAGATTGCCATTTAAAAATGGCCATGCCAGCAAATTTCATTTTTTGCCAAAAATGACCATGATCCGACATCAAATACCCGAGTTATGAGCATTCAAAGATGACCATGTAATATTTTCAGCATTAACAAAAAAATAAGATTTTTGGAGCTTCATAACTTGCATATCTCGGCCAAAATAAGTCCGATCTTTGAGTGGTATACCTTTTTAGACTCGTTAAGATCAGAATTATAGATTGCCATTTAAAAATGGCCATGCCAGCAAATTTAATTTTTTGCCAAAAATGACCATGATCCGACATCAAATACCCGAGTTATGAGCATTCAAAGATGACCATGTAATATTTTCAGCATTAACAAAAAAATAAGATTTTTGGAGCTTCATAACTTGCATATCTCGGCCAAAATAAGTCCGATCTTTGAGTGGTATACCTTTTTAGACTCGTTAAGATCAGAATTATAGATTGCCATTTAAAAATGGCCATGCCAGCAAATTTCATTTTTTGCCAAAAATGACCATGATCCGACATCAAATACCCGAGTTATGAGCATTCAAAGATGACCATGTAATATTTTCAGCATTAACAAAAAAATAAGATTTTTGGAGCTTCATAACTTGCATATCTCGGCCAAAATAAGTCCGATCTTTGAGTGGTATACCTTTTTAGACTCGTTAAGATCAGAATTATAGATTGCCATTTAAAAATGGCCATGCCAGCAAATTTCATTTTTTGCCAAAAATGACCATGATCCGACATCAAATACCCGAGTTATGAGCATTCAAAGATGACCATGTAATATTTTCAGCATTAACAAAAAAATAAGATTTTTGGAGCTTCATAACTTGCATATCTCGGCCAAAATAAGTCCGATCTTTGAGTGGTATACCTTTTTAGACTCGTTAAGATCAGAATTATAGATTGCCATTTAAAAATGGCCATGCCAGCAAATTTCATTTTTTGCCAAAAATGACCATGATCCGACATCAAATACCCGAGTTATGAGCATTCAAAGATGACCATGTAATATTTTCAGCATTAACAAAAAAATAAGATTTTTGGAGCTTCATAACTTGCATATCTCGGCCAAAATAAGTCCGATCTTTGAGTGGTATACCTTTTTAGACTCGTTAAGATCAGAATTATAGATTGCCATTTAAAAATGGCCATGCCAGCAAATTTCATTTTTTGCCAAAAATGACCATGATCCGACATCAAATACCCGAGTTATGAGCATTCAAAGATGACCATGTAATATTTTCAGCATTAACAAAAAAATAAGATTTTTGGAGCTTCATAACTTGCATATCTCGGCCAAAATAAGTCCGATCTTTGGAGTGGTATACCTTTTTAGACTCGTTAAGATCAGAATTATAGATTGCCATTTAAAAATGGCCATGCCAGCAAATTTCATTTTTTGCCAAAAATGACCATGATCCGACATCAAATACCCGAGTTATGAGCATTCAAAGATGACCATGTAATATTTTCAGCATTAACAAAAAAATAAGATTTTTGGAGCTTCATAACTTGCATATCTCGGCCAAAATAAGTCCGATCTTTGAGTGGTATACCTTTTTAGACTCGTTAAGATCAGAATTATAGATTGCCATTTAAAAATGGCCATGCCAGCAAATTTCATTTTTTGCCAAAAATGACCATGATCCGACATCAAATACCCGAGTTATGAGCATTCAAAGATGACCATGTAATATTTTCAGCATTAACAAAAAAATAAGATTTTTGGAGCTTCATAACTTGCATATCTCGGCCAAAATAAGTCCGATCTTTGAGTGGTATACCTTTTTAGACTCGTTAAGATCAGAATTATAGATTGCCATTTAAAAATGGCCATGCCAGCAAATTTCATTTTTTGCCAAAAATGACCATGATCCGACATCAAATACCCGAGTTATGAGCATTCAAAGATGACCATGTAATATTTTCAGCATTAACAAAAAAATAAGATTTTTGGAGCTTCATAACTTGCATATCTCGGCCAAAATAAGTCCGATCTTTGAGTGGTATACCTTTTTAGACTCGTTAAGATCAGAATTATAGATTGCCATTTAAAAATGGCCATGCCAGCAAATTTCATTTTTTGCCAAAAATGACCATGATCCGACATCAAATACCCGAGTTATGAGCATTCAAAGATGACCATGTAATATTTTCAGCATTAACAAAAAAATAAGATTTTTGGAGCTTCATAACTTGCATATCTCGGCCAAAATAAGTCCGATCTTTGAGTGGTATACCTTTTTAGACTCGTTAAGATCAGAATTATAGATTGCCATTTAAAAATGGCCATGCCAGCAAATTTCATTTTTTGCCAAAAATGACCATGATCCGACATCAAATACCCGAGTTATGAGCATTCAAAGATGACCATGTAATATTTTCAGCATTAACAAAAAAATAAGATTTTTGGAGCTTCATAACTTGCATATCTCGGCCAAAATAAGTCCGATCTTTGAGTGGTATACCTTTTTAGACTCGTTAAGATCAGAATTATAGATTGCCATTTAAAAATGGCCATGCCAGCAAATTTCATTTTTTGCCAAAAATGACCATGATCCGACATCAAATACCCGAGTTATGAGCATTCAAAGATGACCATGTAATATTTTCAGCATTAACAAAAAAATAAGATTTTTGGAGCTTCATAACTTGCATATCTCGGCCAAAATAAGTCCGATCTTTGAGTGGTATACCTTTTTAGACTCGTTAAGATCAGAATTATAGATTGCCATTTAAAAATGGCCATGCCAGCAAATTTCATTTTTTGCCAAAAATGACCATGATCCGACATCAAATACCCGAGTTATGAGCATTCAAAGATGACCATGTAATATTTTCAGCATTAACAAAAAAATTAGATTTTTGGAGCTTCATAACTTGCATATCTCGGCCAAAATAAGTCCGATCTTTGAGTGGTATACCTTTTTAGACTCGTTAAGATCAGAATTATAGATTGCCATTTAAAAATGGCCATGCCAGCAAATTTCATTTTTTGCCAAAAATGACCATGATCCGACATCAAATACCCGAGTTATGAGCATTCAAAGATGACCATGTAATATTTTCAGCATTAACAAAAAAATAAGATTTTTGGAGCTTCATAACTTGCATATCTCGGCCAAAATAAGTCCGATCTTTGAGTGGTATACCTTTTTAGACTCGTTAAGATCAGAATTATAGATTGCCATTTAAAAATGGCCATGCCAGCAAATTTCATTTTTTGCCAAAAATGACCATGATCCGACATCAAATACCCGAGTTATGAGCATTCAAAGATGACCATGTAATATTTTCAGCATTAACAAAAAAATAAGATTTTTGGAGCTTCATAACTTGCATATCTCGGCCAAAATAAGTCCGATCTTTGAGTGGTATACCTTTTTAGACTCGTTAAGATCAGAATTATAGATTGCCATTTAAAAATGGCCATGCCAGCAAATTTCATTTTTTGCCAAAAATGACCATGATCCGACATCAAATACCCGAGTTATGAGCATTCAAAGATGACCATGTAATATTTTCAGCATTAACAAAAAAATAAGATTTTTGGAGCTTCATAACTTGCATATCTCGGCCAAAATAAGTCCGATCTTTGAGTGGTATACCTTTTTAGACTCGTTAAGATCAGAATTATAGATTGCCATTTAAAAATGGCCATGCCAGCAAATTTCATTTTTTGCCAAAAATGACCATGATCCGACATCAAATACCCGAGTTATGAGCATTCAAAGATGACCATGTAATATTTTCAGCATTAACAAAAAAATAAGATTTTTGGAGCTTCATAACTTGCATATCTCGGCCAAAATAAGTCCGATCTTTGAGTGGTATACCTTTTTAGACTCGTTAAGATCAGAATTATAGATTGCCATTTAAAAATGGCCATGCCAGCAAATTTCATTTTTTGCCAAAAATGACCATGATCCGACATCAAATACCCGAGTTATGAGCATTCAAAGATGACCATGTAATATTTTCAGCATTAACAAAAAAATAAGATTTTTGGAGCTTCATAACTTGCATATCTCGGCCAAAATAAGTCCGATCTTTGAGTGGTATACCTTTTTAGACTCGTTAAGATCAGAATTACTCAATCTCGGCCAAAATAAGTCCGATCTTTGAGTGGTATACCTTTTTAGACTCGTTAAGATCAGAATTATAGATTGCCATTTAAAAATGGCCATGCCAGCAAATTTCATTTTTTGCCAAAAATGACCATGATCCGACATCAAATACCCGAGTTATGAGCATTCAAAGATGACCATGTAATATTTTCAGCATTAACAAAAAAATAAGATTTTTGGAGCTTCATAACTTGCATATCTCGGCCAAAATAAGTCCGATCTTTGAGTGGTATACCTTTTTAGACTCGTTAAGATCAGAATTATAGATTGCCATTTAAAAATGGCCATGCCAGCAAATTTAAATACACCAAAACCCGAGTTATGAGCATTCAAAGATGACCATGTAATATTTTCAGCATTAACAAAAAAATAAGATTTTTGGAGCTTCATAACTTGCATATCTCGGCCAAAATAAGTCCGATCTTTGAGTGGTATACCTTTTTAGACTCGTTAAGATCAGAATTATAGATTGCCATTTAAAAATGGCCATGCCAGCAAATTAAATTTTTTCCAAAAATGACCATGATCCGACATCAAATACCCGAGTTATGAGCATTCAAAGATGACCATGTAATATTTTCAGCATTAACAAAAAAATAAGATTTTTGGAGCTTCATAACTTGCATATCTCGGCCAAAATAAGTCCGATCTTTGAGTGGTATACCTTTTTAGACTCGTTAAGATCAGAATTATAGATTGCCATTTAAAAATGGCCATGCCAGCAAATTTCATTTTTTGCCAAAAATGACCATGATCCGACATCAAATACCCGAGTTATGAGCATTCAAAGATGACCATGTAATATTTTCAGCATTAACAAAAAAATAAGATTTTTGGAGCTTCATAACTTGCATATCTCGGCCAAAATAAGTCCGATCTTTGAGTGGTATACCTTTTTAGACTCGTTAAGATCAGAATTATAGATTGCCATTTAAAAATGGCCATGCCAGCAAATTTCATTTTTTGCCAAAAATGACCATGATCCGACATCAAATACCCGAGTTATGAGCATTCAAAGATGACCATGTAATATTTTCAGCATTAACAAAAAAATAAGATTTTTGGAGCTTCATAACTTGCATATCTCGGCCAAAATAAGTCCGATCTTTGAGTGGTATACCTTTTTAGACTCGTTAAGATCAGAATTATAGATTGCCATTTAAAAATGGCCATGCCAGCAAATTTCATTTTTTGCCAAAAATGACCATGATCCGACATCAAATACCCGAGTTATGAGCATTCAAAGATGACCATGTAATATTTTCAGCATTAACAAAAAAATAAGATTTTTGGAGCTTCATAACTTGCATATCTCGGCCAAAATAAGTCCGATCTTTGAGTGGTATACCTTTTTAGACTCGTTAAGATCAGAATTATAGATTGCCATTTAAAAATGGCCATGCCAGCAAATTTCATTTTTTGCCAAAAATGACCATGATCCGACATCAAATACCCGAGTTATGAGCATTCAAAGATGACCATGTAATATTTTCAGCATTAACAAAAAAATAAGATTTTTGGAGCTTCATAACTTGCATATCTCGGCCAAAATAAGTCCGATCTTTGAGTGGTATACCTTTTTAGACTCGTTAAGATCAGAATTATAGATTGCCATTTAAAAATGGCCATGCCAGCAAATTTCATTTTTTGCCAAAAATGACCATGATCCGACATCAAATACCCGAGTTATGAGCATTCAAAGATGACCATGTAATATTTTCAGCATTAACAAAAAAATAAGATTTTTGGAGCTTCATAACTTGCATATCTCGGCCAAAATAAGTCCGATCTTTGAGTGGTATACCTTTTTAGACTCGTTAAGATCAGAATTATAGATTGCCATTTAAAAATGGCCATGCCAGCAAATTTCATTTTTTGCCAAAAATGACCATGATCCGACATCAAATACCCGAGTTATGAGCATTCAAAGATGACCATGTAATATTTTCAGCATTAACAAAAAAATAAGATTTTTGGAGCTTCATAACTTGCATATCTCGGCCAAAATAAGTCCGATCTTTGAGTGGTATACCTTTTTAGACTCGTTAAGATCAGAATTATAGATTGCCATTTAAAAATGGCCATGCCAGCAAATTTCATTTTTTGCCAAAAATGACCATGATCCGACATCAAATACCCGAGTTATGAGCATTCAAAGATGACCATGTAATATTTTCAGCATTAACAAAAAAATAAGATTTTTGGAGCTTCATAACTTGCATATCTCGGCCAAAATAAGTCCGATCTTTGAGTGGTATACCTTTTTAGACTCGTTAAGATCAGAATTATAGATTGCCATTTAAAAATGGCCATGCCAGCAAATTTCATTTTTTGCCAAAAATGACCATGATCCGACATCAAATACCCGAGTTATGAGCATTCAAAGATGACCATGTAATATTTTCAGCATTAACAAAAAAATAAGATTTTTGGAGCTTCATAACTTGCATATCTCGGCCAAAATAAGTCCGATCTTTGAGTGGTATACCTTTTTAGACTCGTTAAGATCAGAATTATAGATTGCCATTTAAAAATGGCCATGCCAGCAAATTTCATTTTTTGCCAAAAATGACCATGATCCGACATCAAATACCCGAGTTATGAGCATTCAAAGATGACCATGTAATATTTTCAGCATTAACAAAAAAATAAGATTTTTGGAGCTTCATAACTTGCATATCTCGGCCAAAATAAGTCCGATCTTTGAGTGGTATACCTTTTTAGACTCGTTAAGATCAGAATTATTTTTATCTTGAGTGGTATCCTTTTTAGACTCGTTAAGATCAGAATTATAGATTGCCATTTAAAAATGGCCATGCCAGCAAATTTAATTTTTTGCCAAAAATGACCATGATCCGACATCAAATACCCGAGTTATGAGCATTCAAAGATGACCATGTAATATTTTCAGCATTAACAAAAAAATAAGATTTTTGGAGCTTCATAACTTGCATATCTCGGCCAAAATAAGTCCGATCTTTGAGTGGTATACCTTTTTAGACTCGTTAAGATCAGAATTATAGATTGCCATTTAAAAATGGCCATGCCAGCAAATTTAATTTTTTGCCAAAAATGACCATGATCCGACATCAAATACCCGAGTTATGAGCATTCAAAGATGACCATGTAATATTTTCAGCATTAACAAAAAAATAAGATTTTTGGAGCTTCATAACTTGCATATCTCGGCCAAAATAAGTCCGATCTTTGAGTGGTATACCTTTTTAGACTCGTTAAGATCAGAATTATAGATTGCCATTTAAAAATGGCCATGCCAGCAAATTTCATTTTTTGCCAAAAATGACCATGATCCGACATCAAATACCCGAGTTATGAGCATTCAAAGATGACCATGTAATATTTTCAGCATTAACAAAAAAATAAGATTTTTGGAGCTTCATAACTTGCATATCTCGGCCAAAATAAGTCCGATCTTTGAGTGGTATACCTTTTTAGACTCGTTAAGATCAGAATTATAGATTGCCATTTAAAAATGGCCATGCCAGCAAATTTCATTTTTTGCCAAAAATGACCATGATCCGACATCAAATACCCGAGTTATGAGCATTCAAAGATGACCATGTAATATTTTCAGCATTAACAAAAAAATAAGATTTTTGGAGCTTCATAACTTGCATATCTCGGCCAAAATAAGTCCGATCTTTGAGTGGTATACCTTTTTAGACTCGTTAAGATCAGAATTATAGATTGCCATTTAAAAATGGCCATGCCAGCAAATTTCATTTTTTGCCAAAAATGACCATGATCCGACATCAAATACCCGAGTTATGAGCATTCAAAGATGACCATGTAATATTTTCAGCATTAACAAAAAAATAAGATTTTTGGAGCTTCATAACTTGCATATCTCGGCCAAAATAAGTCCGATCTTTGAGTGGTATACCTTTTTAGACTCGTTAAGATCAGAATTATAGATTGCCATTTAAAAATGGCCATGCCAGCAAATTTCATTTTTTGCCAAAAATGACCATGATCCGACATCAAATACCCGAGTTATGAGCATTCAAAGATGACCATGTAATATTTTCAGCATTAACAAAAAAATAAGATTTTTGGAGCTTCATAACTTGCATATCTCGGCCAAAATAAGTCCGATCTTTGAGTGGTATACCTTTTTAGACTCGTTAAGATCAGAATTATAGATTGCCATTTAAAAATGGCCATGCCAGCAAATTTCATTTTTTGCCAAAAATGACCATGATCCGACATCAAATACCCGAGTTATGAGCATTCAAAGATGACCATGTAATATTTTCAGCATTAACAAAAAAATAAGATTTTTGGAGCTTCATAACTTGCATATCTCGGCCAAAATAAGTCCGATCTTTGAGTGGTATACCTTTTTAGACTCGTTAAGATCAGAATTATAGATTGCCATTTAAAAATGGCCATGCCAGCAAATTTCATTTTTTGCCAAAAATGACCATGATCCGACATCAAATACCCGAGTTATGAGCATTCAAAGATGACCATGTAATATTTTCAGCATTAACAAAAAAATAAGATTTTTGGAGCTTCATAACTTGCATATCTCGGCCAAAATAAGTCCGATCTTTGAGTGGTATACCTTTTTAGACTCGTTAAGATCAGAATTATAGATTGCCATTTAAAAATGGCCATGCCAGCAAATTTCATTTTTTGCCAAAAATGACCATGATCCGACATCAAATACCCGAGTTATGAGCATTCAAAGATGACCATGTAATATTTTCAGCATTAACAAAAAAATAAGATTTTTGGAGCTTCATAACTTGCATATCTCGGCCAAAATAAGTCCGATCTTTGAGTGGTATACCTTTTTAGACTCGTTAAGATCAGAATTATAGATTGCCATTTAAAAATGGCCATGCCAGCAAATTTAATTTTTTGCCAAAAATGACCATGATCCGACATCAAATACCCGAGTTATGAGCATTCAAAGATGACCATGTAATATTTTCAGCATTAACAAAAAAATAAGATTTTTGGAGCTTCATAACTTGCATATCTCGGCCAAAATAAGTCCGATCTTTGAGTGGTATACCTTTTTAGACTCGTTAAGATCAGAATTATAGATTGCCATTTAAAAATGGCCATGCCAGCAAATTTCATTTTTTGCCAAAAATGACCATGATCCGACATCAAATACCCGAGTTATGAGCATTCAAAGATGACCATGTAATATTTTCAGCATTAACAAAAAAATAAGATTTTTGGAGCTTCATAACTTGCATATCTCGGCCAAAATAAGTCCGATCTTTGAGTGGTATACCTTTTTAGACTCGTTAAGATCAGAATTATAGATTGCCATTTAAAAATGGCCATGCCAGCAAATTTCATTTTTTGCCAAAAATGACCATGATCCGACATCAAATACCCGAGTTATGAGCATTCAAAGATGACCATGTAATATTTTCAGCATTAACAAAAAAATAAGATTTTTGGAGCTTCATAACTTGCATATCTCGGCCAAAATAAGTCCGATCTTTGAGTGGTATACCTTTTTAGACTCGTTAAGATCAGAATTATAGATTGCCATTTAAAAATGGCCATGCCAGCAAATTTCATTTTTTGCCAAAAATGACCATGATCCGACATCAAATACCCGAGTTATGAGCATTCAAAGATGACCATGTAATATTTTCAGCATTAACAAAAAAATAAGATTTTTGGAGCTTCATAACTTGCATATCTCGGCCAAAATAAGTCCGATCTTTGAGTGGTATACCTTTTTAGACTCGTTAAGATCAGAATTATAGATTGCCATTTAAAAATGGCCATGCCAGCAAATTTCATTTTTTGCCAAAAATGACCATGATCCGACATCAAATACCCGAGTTATGAGCATTCAAAGATGACCATGTAATATTTTCAGCATTAACAAAAAAATAAGATTTTTGGAGCTTCATAACTTGCATATCTCGGCCAAAATAAGTCCGATCTTTGAGTGGTATACCTTTTTAGACTCGTTAAGATCAGAATTATAGATTGCCATTTAAAAATGGCCATGCCAGCAAATTTCATTTTTTGCCAAAAATGACCATGATCCGACATCAAATACCCGAGTTATGAGCATTCAAAGATGACCATGTAATATTTTCAGCATTAACAAAAAAATAAGATTTTTGGAGCTTCATAACTTGCATATCTCGGCCAAAATAAGTCCGATCTTTGAGTGGTATACCTTTTTAGACTCGTTAAGATCAGAATTATAGATTGCCATTTAAAAATGGCCATGCCAGCAAATTTCATTTTTTGCCAAAAATGACCATGATCCGACATCAAATACCCGAGTTATGAGCATTCAAAGATGACCATGTAATATTTTCAGCATTAACAAAAAAATAAGATTTTTGGAGCTTCATAACTTGCATATCTCGGCCAAAATAAGTCCGATCTTTGAGTGGTATACCTTTTTAGACTCGTTAAGATCAGAATTATAGATTGCCATTTAAAAATGGCCATGCCAGCAAATTTCATTTTTTGCCAAAAATGACCATGATCCGACATCAAATACCCGAGTTATGAGCATTCAAAGATGACCATGTAATATTTTCAGCATTAACAAAAAAATAAGATTTTTGGAGCTTCATAACTTGCATATCTCGGCCAAAATAAGTCCGATCTTTGAGTGGTATACCTTTTTAGACTCGTTAAGATCAGAATTATAGATTGCCATTTAAAAATGGCCATGCCAGCAAATTTCATTTTTTGCCAAAAATGACCATGATCCGACATCAAATACCCGAGTTATGAGCATTCAAAGATGACCATGTAATATTTTCAGCATTAACAAAAAAATAAGATTTTTGGAGCTTCATAACTTGCATATCTCGGCCAAAATAAGTCCGATCTTTGAGTGGTATACCTTTTTAGACTCGTTAAGATCAGAATTATATATTGCCATTTAAAAATGGCCATGCCAGCAAATTTCATTTTTTGCCAAAAATGACCATGATCCGACATCAAATACCCGAGTTATGAGCATTCAAAGATGACCATGTAATATTTTCAGCATTAACAAAAAAATAAGATTTTTGGAGCTTCATAACTTGCATATCTCGGCCAAAATAAGTCCGATCTTTGAGTGGTATACCTTTTTAGACTCGTTAAGATCAGAATTATAGATTGCCATTTAAAAATGGCCATGCCAGCAAATTTCATTTTTTGCCAAAAATGACCATGATCCGACATCAAATACCCGAGTTATGAGCATTCAAAGATGACCATGTAATATTTTCAGCATTAACAAAAAAATAAGATTTTTGGAGCTTCATAACTTGCATATCTCGGCCAAAATAAGTCCGATCTTTGAGTGGTATACCTTTTTAGACTCGTTAAGATCAGAATTATAGATTGCCATTTAAAAATGGCCATGCCAGCAAATTTCATTTTTTGCCAAAAATGACCATGATCCGACATCAAATACCCGAGTTATGAGCATTCAAAGATGACCATGTAATATTTTCAGCATTAACAAAAAAATAAGATTTTTGGAGCTTCATAACTTGCATATCTCGGCCAAAATAAGTCCGATCTTTGAGTGGTATACCTTTTTAGACTCGTTAAGATCAGAATTATAGATTGCCATTTAAAAATGGCCATGCCAGCAAATTTCATTTTTTGCCAAAAATGACCATGATCCGACATCAAATACCCGAGTTATGAGCATTCAAAGATGACCATGTAATATTTTCAGCATTAACAAAAAAATAAGATTTTTGGAGCTTCATAACTTGCATATCTCGGCCAAAATAAGTCCGATCTTTGAGTGGTATACCTTTTTAGACTCGTTAAGATCAGAATTATAGATTGCCATTTAAAAATGGCCATGCCAGCAAATTTCATTTTTTGCCAAAAATGACCATGATCCGACATCAAATACCCGAGTTATGAGCATTCAAAGATGACCATGTAATATTTTCAGCATTAACAAAAAAATAAGATTTTTGGAGCTTCATAACTTGCATATCTCGGCCAAAATAAGTCCGATCTTTGAGTGGTATACCTTTTTAGACTCGTTAAGATCAGAATTATAGATTGCCATTTAAAAATGGCCATGCCAGCAAATTTAATTTTTTGCCAAAAATGACCATGATCCGACATCAAATACCCGAGTTATGAGCATTCAAAGATGACCATGTAATATTTTCAGCATTAACAAAAAAATAAGATTTTTGGAGCTTCATAACTTGCATATCTCGGCCAAAATAAGTCCGATCTTTGAGTGGTATACCTTTTTAGACTCGTTAAGATCAGAATTATAGATTGCCATTTAAAAATGGCCATGCCAGCAAATTTCATTTTTTGCCAAAAATGACCATGATCCGACATCAAATACCCGAGTTATGAGCATTCAAAGATGACCATGTAATATTTTCAGCATTAACAAAAAAATAAGATTTTTGGAGCTTCATAACTTGCATATCTCGGCCAAAATAAGTCCGATCTTTGAGTGGTATACCTTTTTAGACTCGTTAAGATCAGAATTATATATTGCCATTTAAAAATGGCCATGCCAGCAAATTTCATTTTTTGCCAAAAATGACCATGATCCGACATCAAATACCCGAGTTATGAGCATTCAAAGATGACCATGTAATATTTTCAGCATTAACAAAAAAATAAGATTTTTGGAGCTTCATAACTTGCATATCTCGGCCAAAATAAGTCCGATCTTTGAGTGGTATACCTTTTTAGACTCGTTAAGATCAGAATTATAGATTGCCATTTAAAAATGGCCATGCCAGCAAATTTCATTTTTTGCCAAAAATGACCATGATCCGACATCAAATACCCGAGTTATGAGCATTCAAAGATGACCATGTAATATTTTCAGCATTAACAAAAAAATAAGATTTTTGGAGCTTCATAACTTGCATATCTCGGCCAAAATAAGTCCGATCTTTGAGTGGTATACCTTTTTAGACTCGTTAAGATCAGAATTATAGATTGCCATTTAAAAATGGCCATGCCAGCAAATTTCATTTTTTGCCAAAAATGACCATGATCCGACATCAAATACCCGAGTTATGAGCATTCAAAGATGACCATGTAATATTTTCAGCATTAACAAAAAAATAAGATTTTTGGAGCTTCATAACTTGCATATCTCGGCCAAAATAAGTCCGATCTTTGAGTGGTATACCTTTTTAGACTCGTTAAGATCAGAATTATAGATTGCCATTTAAAAATGGCCATGCCAGCAAATTTCATTTTTTGCCAAAAATGACCATGATCCGACATCAAATACCCGAGTTATGAGCATTCAAAGATGACCATGTAATATTTTCAGCATTAACAAAAAAATAAGATTTTTGGAGCTTCATAACTTGCATATCTCGGCCAAAATAAGTCCGATCTTTGAGTGGTATACCTTTTTAGACTCGTTAAGATCAGAATTATAGATTGCCATTTAAAAATGGCCATGCCAGCAAATTTCATTTTTTGCCAAAAATGACCATGATCCGACATCAAATACCCGAGTTATGAGCATTCAAAGATGACCATGTAATATTTTCAGCATTAACAAAAAAATAAGATTTTTGGAGCTTCATAACTTGCATATCTCGGCCAAAATAAGTCCGATCTTTGAGTGGTATACCTTTTTAGACTCGTTAAGATCAGAATTATATATTGCCATTTAAAAATGGCCATGCCAGCAAATTTCATTTTTTGCCAAAAATGACCATGATCCGACATCAAATACCCGAGTTATGAGCATTCAAAGATGACCATGTAATATTTTCAGCATTAACAAAAAAATAAGATTTTTGGAGCTTCATAACTTGCATATCTCGGCCAAAATAAGTCCGATCTTTGAGTGGTATACCTTTTTAGACTCGTTAAGATCAGAATTATAGATTGCCATTTAAAAATGGCCATGCCAGCAAATTTAATTTTTTGCCAAAAATGACCATGATCCGACATCAAATACCCGAGTTATGAGCATTCAAAGATGACCATGTAATATTTTCAGCATTAACAAAAAAATAAGATTTTTGGAGCTTCATAACTTGCATATCTCGGCCAAAATAAGTCCGATCTTTGAGTGGTATACCTTTTTAGACTCGTTAAGATCAGAATTATAGATTGCCATTTAAAAATGGCCATGCCAGCAAATTTCATTTTTTGCCAAAAATGACCATGATCCGACATCAAATACCCGAGTTATGAGCATTCAAAGATGACCATGTAATATTTTCAGCATTAACAAAAAAATAAGATTTTTGGAGCTTCATAACTTGCATATCTCGGCCAAAATAAGTCCGATCTTTGAGTGGTATACCTTTTTAGACTCGTTAAGATCAGAATTATAGATTGCCATTTAAAAATGGCCATGCCAGCAAATTTCATTTTTTGCCAAAAATGACCATGATCCGACATCAAATACCCGAGTTATGAGCATTCAAAGATGACCATGTAATATTTTCAGCATTAACAAAAAAATAAGATTTTTGGAGCTTCATAACTTGCATATCTCGGCCAAAATAAGTCCGATCTTTGAGTGGTATACCTTTTTAGACTCGTTAAGATCAGAATTATAGATTGCCATTTAAAAATGGCCATGCCAGCAAATTTCATTTTTTGCCAAAAATGACCATGATCCGACATCAAATACCCGAGTTATGAGCATTCAAAGATGACCATGTAATATTTTCAGCATTAACAAAAAAATAAGATTTTTGGAGCTTCATAACTTGCATATCTCGGCCAAAATAAGTCCGATCTTTGAGTGGTATACCTTTTTAGACTCGTTAAGATCAGAATTATAGATTGCCATTTAAAAATGGCCATGCCAGCAAATTTCATTTTTTGCCAAAAATGACCATGATCCGACATCAAATACCCGAGTTATGAGCATTCAAAGATGACCATGTAATATTTTCAGCATTAACAAAAAAATAAGATTTTTGGAGCTTCATAACTTGCATATCTCGGCCAAAATAAGTCCGATCTTTGAGTGGTATACCTTTTTAGACTCGTTAAGATCAGAATTATAGATTGCCATTTAAAAATGGCCATGCCAGCAAATTTCATTTTTTGCCAAAAATGACCATGATCCGACATCAAATACCCGAGTTATGAGCATTCAAAGATGACCATGTAATATTTTCAGCATTAACAAAAAAATAAGATTTTTGGAGCTTCATAACTTGCATATCTCGGCCAAAATAAGTCCGATCTTTGAGTGGTATACCTTTTTAGACTCGTTAAGATCAGAATTATAGATTGCCATTTAAAAATGGCCATGCCAGCAAATTTCATTTTTTGCCAAAAATGACCATGATCCGACATCAAATACCCGAGTTATGAGCATTCAAAGATGACCATGTAATATTTTCAGCATTAACAAAAAAATAAGATTTTTGGAGCTTCATAACTTGCATATCTCGGCCAAAATAAGTCCGATCTTTGAGTGGTATACCTTTTTAGACTCGTTAAGATCAGAATTATATATTGCCATTTAAAAATGGCCATGCCAGCAAATTTCATTTTTTGCCAAAAATGACCATGATCCGACATCAAATACCCGAGTTATGAGCATTCAAAGATGACCATGTAATATTTTCAGCATTAACAAAAAAATAAGATTTTTGGAGCTTCATAACTTGCATATCTCGGCCAAAATAAGTCCGATCTTTGAGTGGTATACCTTTTTAGACTCGTTAAGATCAGAATTATAGATTGCCATTTAAAAATGGCCATGCCAGCAAATTTCATTTTTTGCCAAAAATGACCATGATCCGACATCAAATACCCGAGTTATGAGCATTCAAAGATGACCATGTAATATTTTCAGCATTAACAAAAAAATAAGATTTTTGGAGCTTCATAACTTGCATATCTCGGCCAAAATAAGTCCGATCTTTGAGTGGTATACCTTTTTAGACTCGTTAAGATCAGAATTATAGATTGCCATTTAAAAATGGCCATGCCAGCAAATTTCATTTTTTGCCAAAAATGACCATGATCCGACATCAAATACCCGAGTTATGAGCATTCAAAGATGACCATGTAATATTTTCAGCATTAACAAAAAAATAAGATTTTTGGAGCTTCATAACTTGCATATCTCGGCCAAAATAAGTCCGATCTTTGAGTGGTATACCTTTTTAGACTCGTTAAGATCAGAATTATAGATTGCCATTTAAAAATGGCCATGCCAGCAAATTTCATTTTTTGCCAAAAATGACCATGATCCGACATCAAATACCCGAGTTATGAGCATTCAAAGATGACCATGTAATATTTTCAGCATTAACAAAAAAATAAGATTTTTGGAGCTTCATAACTTGCATATCTCGGCCAAAATAAGTCCGATCTTTGAGTGGTATACCTTTTTAGACTCGTTAAGATCAGAATTATAGATTGCCATTTAAAAATGGCCATGCCAGCAAATTTCATTTTTTGCCAAAAATGACCATGATCCGACATCAAATACCCGAGTTATGAGCATTCAAAGATGACCATGTAATATTTTCAGCATTAACAAAAAAATAAGATTTTTGGAGCTTCATAACTTGCATATCTCGGCCAAAATAAGTCCGATCTTTGAGTGGTATACCTTTTTAGACTCGTTAAGATCAGAATTATAGATTGCCATTTAAAAATGGCCATGCCAGCAAATTTCATTTTTTGCCAAAAATGACCATGATCCGACATCAAATACCCGAGTTATGAGCATTCAAAGATGACCATGTAATATTTTCAGCATTAACAAAAAAATAAGATTTTTGGAGCTTCATAACTTGCATATCTCGGCCAAAATAAGTCCGATCTTTGAGTGGTATACCTTTTTAGACTCGTTAAGATCAGAATTATAGATTGCCATTTAAAAATGGCCATGCCAGCAAATTTAATTTTTTGCCAAAAATGACCATGATCCGACATCAAATACCCGAGTTATGAGCATTCAAAGATGACCATGTAATATTTTCAGCATTAACAAAAAAATAAGATTTTTGGAGCTTCATAACTTGCATATCTCGGCCAAAATAAGTCCGATCTTTGAGTGGTATACCTTTTTAGACTCGTTAAGATCAGAATTATAGATTGCCATTTAAAAATGGCCATGCCAGCAAATTTCATTTTTTGCCAAAAATGACCATGATCCGACATCAAATACCCGAGTTATGAGCATTCAAAGATGACCATGTAATATTTTCAGCATTAACAAAAAAATAAGATTTTTGGAGCTTCATAACTTGCATATCTCGGCCAAAATAAGTCCGATCTTTGAGTGGTATACCTTTTTAGACTCGTTAAGATCAGAATTATAGATTGCCATTTAAAAATGGCCATGCCAGCAAATTTCATTTTTTGCCAAAAATGACCATGATCCGACATCAAATACCCGAGTTATGAGCATTCAAAGATGACCATGTAATATTTTCAGCATTAACAAAAAAATAAGATTTTTGGAGCTTCATAACTTGCATATCTCGGCCAAAATAAGTCCGATCTTTGAGTGGTATACCTTTTTAGACTCGTTAAGATCAGAATTATAGATTGCCATTTAAAAATGGCCATGCCAGCAAATTTCATTTTTTGCCAAAAATGACCATGATCCGACATCAAATACCCGAGTTATGAGCATTCAAAGATGACCATGTAATATTTTCAGCATTAACAAAAAAATAAGATTTTTGGAGCTTCATAACTTGCATATCTCGGCCAAAATAAGTCCGATCTTTGAGTGGTATACCTTTTTAGACTCGTTAAGATCAGAATTATAGATTGCCATTTAAAAATGGCCATGCCAGCAAATTTCATTTTTTGCCAAAAATGACCATGATCCGACATCAAATACCCGAGTTATGAGCATTCAAAGATGACCATGTAATATTTTCAGCATTAACAAAAAAATAAGATTTTTGGAGCTTCATAACTTGCATATCTCGGCCAAAATAAGTCCGATCTTTGAGTGGTATACCTTTTTAGACTCGTTAAGATCAGAATTATATATTGCCATTTAAAAATGGCCATGCCAGCAAATTTCATTTTTTGCCAAAAATGACCATGATCCGACATCAAATACCCGAGTTATGAGCATTCAAAGATGACCATGTAATATTTTCAGCATTAACAAAAAAATAAGATTTTTGGAGCTTCATAACTTGCATATCTCGGCCAAAATAAGTCCGATCTTTGAGTGGTATACCTTTTTAGACTCGTTAAGATCAGAATTATAGATTGCCATTTAAAAATGGCCATGCCAGCAAATTTAATTTTTTGCCAAAAATGACCATGATCCGACATCAAATACCCGAGTTATGAGCATTCAAAGATGACCATGTAATATTTTCAGCATTAACAAAAAAATAAGATTTTTGGAGCTTCATAACTTGCATATCTCGGCCAAAATAAGTCCGATCTTTGAGTGGTATACCTTTTTAGACTCGTTAAGATCAGAATTATAGATTGCCATTTAAAAATGGCCATGCCAGCAAATTTCATTTTTTGCCAAAAATGACCATGATCCGACATCAAATACCCGAGTTATGAGCATTCAAAGATAACCATGTAATATTTTCAGCATTAACAAAAAAATAAGATTTTTGGAGCTTCATAACTTGCATATCTCGGCCAAAATAAGTCCGATCTTTGAGTGGTATACCTTTTTAGACTCGTTAAGATCAGAATTATAGATTGCCATTTAAAAATGGCCATGCCAGCAAATTTCATTTTTTGCCAAAAATGACCATGATCCGACATCAAATACCCGAGTTATGAGCATTCAAAGATGACCATGTAATATTTTCAGCATTAACAAAAAAATAAGATTTTTGGAGCTTCATAACTTGCATATCTCGGCCAAAATAAGTCCGATCTTTGAGTGGTATACCTTTTTAGACTCGTTAAGATCAGAATTATAGATTGCCATTTAAAAATGGCCATGCCAGCAAATTTCATTTTTTGCCAAAAATGACCATGATCCAACATCAAATACCCGAGTTATGAGCATTCAAAGATGACCATGTAATATTTTCAGCATTAACAAAAAAATAAGATTTTTGGAGCTTCATAACTTGCATATCTCGGCCAAAATAAGTCCGATCTTTGAGTGGTATACCTTTTTAGACTCGTTAAGATCAGAATTATAGATTGCCATTTAAAAATGGCCATGCCAGCAAATTTAATTTTTTGCCAAAAATGACCATGATCCGACATCAAATACCCGAGTTATGAGCATTCAAAGATGACCATGTAATATTTTCAGCATTAACAAAAAAATAAGATTTTTGGAGCTTCATAACTTGCATATCTCGGCCAAAATAAGTCCGATCTTTGAGTGGTATACCTTTTTAGACTCGTTAAGATCAGAATTATAGATTGCCATTTAAAAATGGCCATGCCAGCAAATTTCATTTTTTGCCAAAAATGACCATGATCCGACATCAAATACCCGAGTTATGAGCATTCAAAGATGACCATGTAATATTTTCAGCATTAACAAAAAAATAAGATTTTGGAGCTTCATAACTTGCATATCTCGGCCAAAATAAGTCCGATCTTTGAGTGGTATACCTTTTTAGACTCGTTAAGATCAGAATTATAGATTGCCATTTAAAAATGGCCATGCCAGCAAATTTCATTTTTTGCCAAAAATGACCATGATCCGACATCAAATACCCGAGTTATGAGCATTCAAAGATGACCATGTAATATTTTCAGCATTAACAAAAAAATAAGATTTTTGGAGCTTCATAACTTGCATATCTCGGCCAAAATAAGTCCGATCTTTGAGTGGTATACCTTTTTAGACTCGTTAAGATCAGAATTATAGATTGCCATTTAAAAATGGCCATGCCAGAAAATTTAATTTTTTGCCAAAAATGACCATGATCCGACATCAAATACCCGAGTTATGAGCATTCAAAGATGACCATGTAATATTTTCAGCATTAACAAAAAAATAAGATTTTTGGAGCTTCATAACTTGCATATCTCGGCCAAAATAAGTCCGATCTTTGAGTGGTATACCTTTTTAGACTCGTTAAGATCAGAATTATAGATTGCCATTTAAAAATGGCCATGCCAGCAAATTTAATTTTTTGCCAAAAATGACCATGATCCGACATCAAATACCCGAGTTATGAGCATTCAAAGATGACCATGTAATATTTTCAGCATTAACAAAAAAATAAGATTTTTGGAGCTTCATAACTTGCATATCTCGGCCAAAATAAGTCCGATCTTTGAGTGGTATACCTTTTTAGACTCGTTAAGATCAGAATTATAGATTGCCATTTAAAAATGGCCATGCCAGCAAATTTCATTTTTTGCCAAAAATGACCATGATCCGACATCAAATACCCGAGTTATGAGCATTCAAAGATGACCATGTAATATTTTCAGCATTAACAAAAAAATAAGATTTTTGGAGCTTCATAACTTGCATATCTCGGCCAAAATAAGTCCGATCTTTGAGTGGTATACCTTTTTAGACTCGTTAAGATCAGAATTATAGATTGCCATTTAAAAATGGCCATGCCAGCAAATTTCATTTTTTGCCAAAAATGACCATGATCCGACATCAAATACCCGAGTTATGAGCATTCAAAGATGACCATGTAATATTTTCAGCATTAACAAAAAAATAAGATTTTTGGAGCTTCATAACTTGCATATCTCGGCCAAAATAAGTCCGATCTTTGAGTGGTATACCTTTTTAGACTCGTTAAGATCAGAATTATAGATTGCCATTTAAAAATGGCCATGCCAGCAAATTTCATTTTTTGCCAAAAATGACCATGATCCGACATCAAATACCCGAGTTATGAGCATTCAAAGATGACCATGTAATATTTTCAGCATTAACAAAAAAATAAGATTTTTGGAGCTTCATAACTTGCATATCTCGGCCAAAATAAGTCCGATCTTTGAGTGGTATACCTTTTTAGACTCGTTAAGATCAGAATTATAGATTGCCATTTAAAAATGGCCATGCCAGCAAATTTCATTTTTTGCCAAAAATGACCATGATCCGACATCAAATACCCGAGTTATGAGCATTCAAAGATGACCATGTAATATTTTCAGCATTAACAAAAAAATAAGATTTTTGGAGCTTCATAACTTGCATATCTCGGCCAAAATAAGTCCGATCTTTGAGTGGTATACCTTTTTAGACTCGTTAAGATCAGAATTATAGATTGCCATTTAAAAATGGCCATGCCAGCAAATTTCATTTTTTGCCAAAAATGACCATGATCCGACATCAAATACCCGAGTTATGAGCATTCAAAGATGACCATGTAATATTTTCAGCATTAACAAAAAAATAAGATTTTTGGAGCTTCATAACTTGCATATCTCGGCCAAAATAAGTCCGATCTTTGAGTGGTATACCTTTTTAGACTCGTTAAGATCAGAATTATAGATTGCCATTTAAAAATGGCCATGCCAGCAAATTTCATTTTTTGCCAAAAATGACCATGATCCGACATCAAATACCCGAGTTATGAGCATTCAAAGATGACCATGTAATATTTTCAGCATTAACAAAAAAATAAGATTTTTGGAGCTTCATAACTTGCATATCTCGGCCAAAATAAGTCCGATCTTTGAGTGGTATACCTTTTTAGACTCGTTAAGATCAGAATTATAGATTGCCATTTAAAAATGGCCATGCCAGCAAATTTCATTTTTTGCCAAAAATGACCATGATCCGACATCAAATACCCGAGTTATGAGCATTCAAAGATGACCATGTAATATTTTCAGCATTAACAAAAAAATAAGATTTTTGGAGCTTCATAACTTGCATATCTCGGCCAAAATAAGTCCGATCTTTGAGTGGTATACCTTTTTAGACTCGTTAAGATCAGAATTATAGATTGCCATTTAAAAATGGCCATGCCAGCAAATTTCATTTTTTGCCAAAAATGACCATGATCCGACATCAAATACCCGAGTTATGAGCATTCAAAGATGACCATGTAATATTTTCAGCATTAACAAAAAAATAAGATTTTTGGAGCTTCATAACTTGCATATCTCGGCCAAAATAAGTCCGATCTTTGAGTGGTATACCTTTTTAGACTCGTTAAGATCAGAATTATAGATTGCCATTTAAAAATGGCCATGCCAGCAAATTTCATTTTTTGCCAAAAATGACCATGATCCGACATCAAATACCCGAGTTATGAGCATTCAAAGATGACCATGTAATATTTTCAGCATTAACAAAAAAATAAGATTTTTGGAGCTTCATAACTTGCATATCTCGGCCAAAATAAGTCCGATCTTTGAGTGGTATACCTTTTTAGACTCGTTAAGATCAGAATTATAGATTGCCATTTAAAAATGGCCATGCCAGCAAATTTCATTTTTTGCCAAAAATGACCATGATCCGACATCAAATACCCGAGTTATGAGCATTCAAAGATGACCATGTAATATTTTCAGCATTAACAAAAAAATAAGATTTTTGGAGCTTCATAACTTGCATATCTCGGCCAAAATAAGTCCGATCTTTGAGTGGTATACCTTTTTAGACTCGTTAAGATCAGAATTATAGATTGCCATTTAAAAATGGCCATGCCAGCAAATTTCATTTTTTGCCAAAAATGACCATGATCCGACATCAAATACCCGAGTTATGAGCATTCAAAGATGACCATGTAATATTTTCAGCATTAACAAAAAAATAAGATTTTTGGAGCTTCATAACTTGCATATCTCGGCCAAAATAAGTCCGATCTTTGAGTGGTATACCTTTTTAGACTCGTTAAGATCAGAATTATAGATTGCCATTTAAAAATGGCCATGCCACAAATTTCATTTTTTGCCAAAAATGACCATGATCCGACATCAAATACCCGAGTTATGAGCATTCAAAAATGACCATGTAATATTTTCAGCATTAACAAAAAAATAAGATTTTTGGAGCTTCATAACTTGCATATCTCGGCCAAAATAAGTCCGATCTTTGAGTGGTATACCTTTTTAGACTCGTCAAGATCAGAATTATAGATTGCCATTTAAAAATGGCCATGCCAGCTTATTTCATTTTTTGCCAAAAATGACCATGATCCGACATCAAATACCCGAGTTATGAGCATTCAAATATGACCATGTAATATTTTCAGCATTAACAAAAAAATAAGATTTTTGGAGCTTCATAACTTGCATATCTCGGCCAAAATAAGTCCGATCTTTGAGTGGTATACCTTTTTAGACTCGTTAAGATCAGAATTATAGATTGCCATTTAAAAATGGCCATGCCAGCAAATTTAATTTTTTGCCAAAAATGACCATGATCCGACATCAAATACCCGAGTTATGAGCATTCAAAGATGACCATGTAATATTTTCAGCATTAACAAAAAAATAAGATTTTTGGAGCTTCATAACTTGCATATCTCGGCCAAAATAAGTCCGATCTTTGAGTGGTATACCTTTTTAGACTCGTTAAGATCAGAATTATAGATTGCCATTTAAAAATGGCCATGCCAGAAAATTTAATTTTTTGCCAAAAATGACCATGATCCGACATCAAATACCCGAGTTATGAGCATTCAAAGATGACCATGTAATATTTTCAGCATTAACAAAAAAATTAGATTTTTGGAGCTTCATAACTTGCATATCTCGGCCAAAATAAGTCCGATCTTTGAGTGGTATACCTCTTTAGACTCGTTAAGATCAGAATTATAGATTGCCATTTAAAAATGGCCATGCCAGCAAATTTCATTTTTTGCCAAAAATGACCATGATCCGACATCAAATACCCGAGTTATGAGCATTCAAAGATGACCATGTAATATTTTCAGCATTAACAAAAAAATAAGATTTTTGGAGCTTCATAACTTGCATATCTCGGCCAAAATAAGTCCGATCTTTGAGTGGTATACCTTTTTAGACTCGTTAAGATCAGAATTATAGATTGCCATTTAAAAATGGCCATGCCAGCAAATTTAATTTTTTGCCAAAAATGACCATGATCCGACATCAAATACCCGAGCTATGAGCATTCAAAGATGACCATGTAATATTTTCAGCATTAACAAAAAAATAAGATTTTTGGAGCTTCATAACTTGCATATCTCGGCCAAAATAAGTCCGATCTTTGAGTGGTATACCTTTTTAGACTCGTTAAGATCAGAATTATAGATTGCCATTTAAAAATGGCCATGCCAGCAAATTTCATTTTTTGCCAAAAATGACCATGATCCGACATCAAATGCCCGAGTTATGAGCATTCAAAGATGACCATGTAATATTTTCAGCATTAACAAAAAAATAAGATTTTTGGAGCTTCATAACTTGCATATCTCGGCCAAAATAAGTCCGATCTTTGAGTGGTATACCTTTTTAGACTCGTTAAGATCAGAATTATAGATTGCCATTTAAAAATGGCCATGCCAGCAAATTTAATTTTTTGCCAAAAATGACCATGATCCGACATCAAATACCCGAGTTATGAGCATTCAAAGATGACCATGTAATATTTTCAGCATTAACAAAAAAATAAGATTTTTGGAGCTTCATAACTTGCATATCTCGGCCAAAATAAGTCCGATCTTTGAGTGGTATACCTTTTTAGACTCGTTAAGATCAGAATTATAGATTGCCATTTAAAAATGGCCATGCCAGCAAATTTCATTTTTTGCCAAAAATGACCATGATCCGACATCAAATACCCGAGTTATGAGCATTCAAAGATGACCATGTAATATTTTCAGCATTAACAAAAAAATAAGATTTTTGGAGCTTCATAACTTGCATATCTCGGCCAAAATAAGTCCGATCTTTGAGTGGTATACCTTTTTAGACTCGTTAAGATCAGAATTATAGATTGCCATTTAAAAATGGCCATGCCAGCAAATTTCATTTTTTGCCAAAAATGACCATGATCCGACATCAAATACCCGAGTTATGAGCATTCAAAGATGACCATGTAATATTTTCAGCATTAACAAAAAAATAAGATTTTTGGAGCTTCATAACTTGCATATCTCGGCCAAAATAAGTCCGATCTTTGAGTGGTATACCTTTTTAGACTCGTTAAGATCAGAATTATAGATTGCCATTTAAAAATGGCCATGCCAGCAAATTTCATTTTTTGCCAAAAATGACCATGATCCGACATCAAATACCCGAGTTATGAGCATTCAAAGATGACCATGTAATATTTTCAGCATTAACAAAAAAATAAGATTTTTGGAGCTTCATAACTTGCATATCTCGGCCAAAATAAGTCCGATCTTTGAGTGGTATACCTTTTTAGACTCGTTAAGATCAGAATTATAGATTGCCATTTAAAAATGGCCATGCCAGCAAATTTCATTTTTTGCCAAAAATGACCATGATCCGACATCAAATACCCGAGTTATGAGCATTCAAAGATGACCATGTAATATTTTCAGCATTAACAAAAAAATAAGATTTTTGGAGCTTCATAACTTGCATATCTCGGCCAAAATAAGTCCGATCTTTGAGTGGTATACCTTTTTAGACTCGTTAAGATCAGAATTATAGATTGCCATTTAAAAATGGCCATGCCAGCAAATTTCATTTTTTGCCAAAAATGACCATGATCCGACATCAAATACCCGAGTTATGAGCATTCAAAGATGACCATGTAATATTTTCAGCATTAACAAAAAAATAAGATTTTTGGAGCTTCATAACTTGCATATCTCGGCCAAAATAAGTCCGATCTTTGAGTGGTATACCTTTTTAGACTCGTTAAGATCAGAATTATAGATTGCCATTTAAAAATGGCCATGCCAGCAAATTTAATTTTTTGCCAAAAATGACCATGATCCGACATCAAATACCCGAGTTATGAGCATTCAAAGATGACCATGTAATATTTTCAGCATTAACAAAAAAATAAGATTTTTGGAGCTTCATAACTTGCATATCTCGGCCAAAATAAGTCCGATCTTTGAGTGGTATACCTTTTTAGACTCGTTAAGATCAGAATTATAGATTGCCATTTAAAAATGGCCATGCCAGCAAATTTCATTTTTTGCCAAAAATGACCATGATCCGACATCAAATACCCGAGTTATGAGCATTCAAAGATGACCATGTAATATTTTCAGCATTAACAAAAAAATAAGATTTTTGGAGCTTCATAACTTGCATATCTCGGCCAAAATAAGTCCGATCTTTGAGTGGTATACCTTTTTAGACTCGTTAAGATCAGAATTATAGATTGCCATTTAAAAATGGCCATGCCAGCAAATTTCATTTTTTGCCAAAAATGACCATGATCCGACATCAAATACCCGAGTTATGAGCATTCAAAGATGACCATGTAATATTTTCAGCATTAACAAAAAAATAAGATTTTTGGAGCTTCATAACTTGCATATCTCGGCCAAAATAAGTCCGATCTTTGAGTGGTATACCTTTTTAGACTCGTTAAGATCAGAATTATAGATTGCCATTTAAAAATGGCCATGCCAGCAAATTTCATTTTTTGCCAAAAATGACCATGATCCGACATCAAATACCCGAGTTATGAGCATTCAAAGATGACCATGTAATATTTTCAGCATTAACAAAAAAATAAGATTTTTGGAGCTTCATAACTTGCATATCTCGGCCAAAATAAGTCCGATCTTTGAGTGGTATACCTTTTTAGACTCGTTAAGATCAGAATTATAGATTGCCATTTAAAAATGGCCATGCCAGCAAATTTCATTTTTTGCCAAAAATGACCATGATCCGACATCAAATACCCGAGTTATGAGCATTCAAAGATGACCATGTAATATTTTCAGCATTAACAAAAAAATAAGATTTTTGGAGCTTCATAACTTGCATATCTCGGCCAAAATAAGTCCGATCTTTGAGTGGTATACCTTTTTAGACTCGTTAAGATCAGAATTATAGATTGCCATTTAAAAATGGCCATGCCAGCAAATTTAATTTTTTGCCAAAAATGACCATGATCCGACATCAAATACCCGAGTTATGAGCATTCAAAGATGACCATGTAATATTTTCAGCATTAACAAAAAAATAAGATTTTTGGAGCTTCATAACTTGCATATCTCGGCCAAAATAAGTCCGATCTTTGAGTGGTATACCTTTTTAGACTCGTTAAGATCAGAATTATAGATTGCCATTTAAAAATGGCCATGCC
Organism: Drosophila maculinotata; assembly: GCA_035045305.1. Taxonomy (NCBI): domain Eukaryota; kingdom Metazoa; phylum Arthropoda; class Insecta; order Diptera; family Drosophilidae; genus Drosophila; species Drosophila maculinotata. The sequence goes on along the minus strand of JAWNPD010000192.1, from coordinate 58,774 downwards.
AGCAAATTTAATTTTTTGCCAAAAATGACCATGATCCGACATCAAATACCCGAGTTATGAGCATTCAAAGATGACCATGTAATATTTTCAGCATTAACAAAAAAATAAGATTTTTGGAGCTTCATAACTTGCATATCTCGGCCAAAATAAGTCCGATCTTTGAGTGGTATACCTTTTTAGACTCGTTAAGATCAGAATTATAGATTGCCATTTAAAAATGGCCATGCCAGCAAATTTCATTTTTTGCCAAAAATGACCATGATCCGACATCAAATACCCGAGTTATGAGCATTCAAAGATGACCATGTAATATTTTCAGCATTAACAAAAAAATAAGATTTTTGGAGCTTCATAACTTGCATATCTCGGCCAAAATAAGTCCGATCTTTGAGTGGTATACCTTTTTAGACTCGTTAAGATCAGAATTATAGATTGCCATTTAAAAATGGCCATGCCAGAAAATTTCATTTTTTGCCAAAAATGACCATGATCCGACATCAAATACCCGAGTTATGAGCATTCAAAGATGACCATGTAATATTTTCAGCATTAACAAAAAAATAAGATTTTTGGAGCTTCATAACTTGCATATCTCGGCCAAAATAAGTCCGATCTTTGAGTGGTATACCTTTTTAGACTCGTTAAGATCAGAATTATAGATTGCCATTTAAAAATGGCCATGCCAGCAAATTTAATTTTTTGCCAAAAATGACCATGATCCGACATCAAATACCCGAGTTATGAGCATTCAAAGATGACCATGTAATATTTTCAGCATTAACAAAAAAATAAGATTTTTGGAGCTTCATAACTTGCATATCTCGGCCAAAATAAGTCCGATCTTTGAGTGGTATACCTTTTTAGACTCGTTAAGATCAGAATTATAGATTGCCATTTAAAAATGGCCATGCCAGCAAATTTCATTTTTTGCCAAAAATGACCATGATCCGACATCAAATACCCGAGTTATGAGCATTCAAAGATGACCATGTAATATTTTCAGCATTAACAAAAAAATAAGATTTTTGGAGCTTCATAACTTGCATATCTCGGCCAAAATAAGTCCGATCTTTGAGTGGTATACCTTTTTAGACTCGTTAAGATCAGAATTATAGATTGCCATTTAAAAATGGCCATGCCAGCTAATTTCATTTTTTGCCAAAAATGACCATGATCCGACATCAAATACCCGAGCTATGAGCATTCAAAGATGACCATGTAATATTTTCAGCATTAACAAAAAAATAAGATTTTTGGAGCTTCATAACTTGCATATCTCGGCCAAAATAAGTCCGATCTTTGAGTGGTATACCTTTTTAGACTCGTTAAGATCAGAATTATAGATTGCCATTTAAAAATGGCCATGCCAGCAAATTTCATTTTTTGCCAAAAATGACCATGATCCGACATCAAATACCCGAGTTATGAGCATTCAAAGATGACCATGTAATATTTTCAGCATTAACAAAAAAATAAGATTTTTGGAGCTTCATAACTTGCATATCTCGGCCAAAATAAGTCCGATCTTTGAGTGGTATACCTTTTTAGACTCGTTAAGATCAGAATTATAGATTGCCATTTAAAAATGGCCATGCCAGCAAATTTCAATTTTTGCCAAAAATGACCATGATCCGACATCAAATACCCGAGTTATGAGCATTCAAAGATTTTATTTATTTATTTATTTATTTATTAGAAAAAGCAGCTTAACAATGGCGGTTAAACATATAAGACTATAATACAAAAAAAAACTAACATATTGGCAGCTCTGACACTAGGGACTGATAATGGCTACTCAAGACGCTATGACCATGTAATATTTTCAGCATTAACAAAAAAATTAGATTTTTGGAGCTTCATAACTTGCATATCTCGGCCAAAATAAGTCCGATCTTTGAGTGGTATACCTTTTTAGACTCGTTAAGATCAGAATTATAGATTGCCATTTAAAAATGGCCATGCCAGCAAATTTAATTTTTTGCCAAAAATGACCATGATCCGACATCAAATACCCGAGTTATGAGCATTCAAAGATGACCATGTAATATTTTCAGCATTAACAAAAAAATAAGATTTTTGGAGCTTCATAACTTGCATATCTCGGTCAAAATAAGTCCGATCTTTGAGTGGTATACCTCTTTAGACTCGTTAAGATCAGAATTATAGATTGCCATTTAAAAATGGCCATGCCAGAAAATTTAATTTTTTGCCAAAAATGACCATGATCCGACATCAAATACCCGAGCTATGAGCATTCAAAGATGACCATGTAATATTTTCAGCATTAACAAAAAAATAAGATTTTTGGAGCTTCATAACTTGCATATCTCGGCCAAAATAAGTCCGATCTTTGAGTGGTATACCTTTTTAGACTCGTTAAGATCAGAATTATAGATTGCCATTTAAAAATGGCCATGCAAGCAAATTTAATTTTTTGCCAAAAATGACCATGATCCGACATCAAATACCCGAGCTATGAGCATTCAAAGATGACCATGTAATATTTTCAGCATTAACAAAAAAATAAGATTTTTGGAGCTTCATAACTTGCATATCTCGGCCAAAATAAGTCCGATCTTTGAGTGGTATACCTTTTTAGACTCGTTAAGATCAGAATTATAGATTGCCATTTAAAAATGGCCATGCCAGCTAATTTCATTTTTTGCCAAAAATGACCATGATCCGACATCAAATACCCGAGTTATGAGCATTCAAAAATGACCATGTAATATTTTCAGCATTAACAAAAAAATAAGATTTTTGGAGCTTCATAACTTGCATATCTCGGCCAAAATAAGTCCGATCTTTGAGTGGTATACCTTTTTAGACTCGTTAAGATCAGAATTATAGATTGCCATTTAAAAATGGCCATGCCAGAAAATTTAATTTTTTGCCAAAAATGACCATGATCCGACATCAAATACCCGAGCTATGAGCATTCAAAGATGACCATGTAATATTTTCAGCATTAACAAAAAAATTAGATTTTTGGAGCTTCATAACTTGCATATCTCGGCCAAAATAAGTCCGATCTTTGAGTGGTATACCTCTTTAGACTCGTTAAGATCAGAATTATAGATTGCCATTTAAAAATGGCCATGCCAGCAAATTTCATTTTTTGCCAAAAATGACCATGATCCGACATCAAATGCCCGAGTTATGAGCATTCAAAGATGACCATGTAATATTTTCAGCATTAACAAAAAAATAAGATTTTTGGAGCTTCATAACTTGCATATCTCGGCCAAAATAAGTCCGATCTTTGAGTGGTATACCTTTTTAGACTCGTTAAGATCAGAATTATAGATTGCCATTTAAAAATGGCCATGCCAGCAAATTTCATTTTTTGCCAAAAATGACCATGATCCGACATCAAATACCCGAGTTATGAGCATTCAAAGATGACCATGTAATATTTTCAGCATTAACAAAAAAATAAGATTTTTGGAGCTTCATAACTTGCATATCTCGGCCAAAATAAGTCCGATCTTTGAGTGGTATACCTTTTTAGACTCGTTAAGATCAGAATTATAGATTGCCATTTAAAAATGGCCATGCAAGCAAATTTAATTTTTTGCCAAAAATGACCATGATCCGACATCAAATACCCGAGCTATGACCATTCAAAGATGACCATGTAATATTTTCAGCATTAACAAAAAAATAAGATTTTTGGAGCTTCATAACTTGCATATCTCGGCCAAAATAAGTCCGATCTTTGAGTGGTATACCTTTTTAGACTCGTTAAGATCAGAATTATAGATTGCCATTTAAAAATGGCCATGCCAGCTTATTTCATTTTTTGCCAAAAATGACCATGATCCGACATCAAATACCCGAGTTATGAGCATTCAAAAATGACCATGTAATATTTTCAGCATTAACAAAAAAATAAGATTTTTGGAGCTTCATAACTTGCATATCTCGGCCAAAATAAGTCCGATCTTTGAGTGGTATACCTTTTTAGACTCGTTAAGATCAGAATTATAGATTGCCATTTAAAAATGGCCATGCCAGCTTATTTCATTTTTTGCCAAAAATTACCATGATCCGACATCAAATACCCGAGCTATGAGCATTCAAATATGACCATGTAATATTTTCAGCATTAACAAAAAAATAAGATTTTTGGAGCTTCATAACTTGCATATCTCGGCCAAAATAAGTCCGATCTTTGAGTGGTATACCTTTTTAGACTCGTTAAGATCAGAATTATAGATTGCCATTTAAAAATGGCCATGCCAGCAAATTTCATTTTTTGCCAAAAATGACCATGATCCGACATCAAATGCCCGAGTTATGAGCATTCAAAGATAACCATGTAATATTTTCATCATTAACAAAAAAATAAGATTTTTGGAGCTTCATAACTTGCATATCTCGGCCAAAATAAGTCCGATCTTTGAGTGGTATACCTTTTTAGACTCGTTAAGATCAGAATTATAGATTGCCATTTAAAAATGGCCATGCCAGCAAATTTCATTTTTTGCCAAAAATGACCATGATCCGACATCAAATACCCGAGTTATGAGCATTCAAAGATTTTTTTTTTTTTTTTTTTTTTTAAAACAAAAAAAAAAAAAACTAACATATTCTCACTTCCCAAGACTAGACCATGTAATATTTTCAGCATTAACAATAAAATAAGATTTTTGGAGCTTCATAACTTGCATATCTCGGCCAAAATAAGTCCGATCTTTGAGTGGTATACCTTTTTAGACTCGTTAAGATCAGAATTATAGATTGCCATTTAAAAATGGCCATGCCAGCTAAATTTCATTTTTTGCCAAAAATGACCATGATCCGACATCAAATACCCGAGCTATGAGCATTCAAAGATGACCATGTAATATTTTCAGCATTAACAAAAAAATAAGATTTTTGGAGCTTCATAACTTGCATATCTCGGCCAAAATAAGTCCGATCTTTGAGTGGTATACCCTTTTAGACTCGTTAAGATCAGAATTATAGATTGCCATTTAAAAATGGCCATGCCAGCAAATTTCATTTTTTTGCCAAAAATGACCATGATCCGACATCAAATACCCGAGTTATGAGCATTCAAAGATGACCATGTAATATTTTCAGCATTAACAAAAAAATAAGATTTTTGGAGCTTCATAACTTGCATATCTCGGCCAAAATAAGTCCGATCTTTGAGTGGTATACCTTTTTAGACTCGTGAAGATCAGAATTATAGATTGCCATTTAAAAATGGCCATGCCAGCTTATTTCATTTTTTGCCAAAAATGACCATGATCCGACATCAAATACCCGAGTTATGAGCATTCAAAGATGACCATGTAATATTTTCAGCATTAACAAAAAAATAAGATTTTTGGAGCTTCATAACTTGCATATCTCGGCCAAAATAAGTCCGATCTTTGAGTGGTATACCTTTTTAGACTCGTTAAGATCAGAATTATAGATTGCCATTTAAAAATGGCCATGCCAGAAAATTTCATTTTTTGCCAAAAATGACCATGATCCGACATCAAATACCCGAGTTATGAGCATTCAAAGATGACCATGTAATATTTTCAGCATTAACAAAAAAATAAGATTTTTGGAGCTTCATAACTTGCATATCTCGGCCAAAATAAGTCCGATCTTTGAGTGGTATACCTTTTTAGACTCGTTAAGATCAGAATTATAGATTGCCATTTAAAAATGGCCATGCCAGCAAATTTAATTTTTTGCCAAAAATGACCATGATCCGACATCAAATACCCGAGCTATGACCATTCAAAGATGACCATGTAATATTTTCAGCATTAACAAAAAAATAAGATTTTTGGAGCTTCATAACTTGCATATCTCGGCCAAAATAAGTCCGATCTTTGAGTGGTATACCTTTTTAGACTCGTTAAGATCAGAATTATAGATTGCCATTTAAAAATGGCCATGCCAGCTTATTTCATTTTTTGCCAAAAATGACCATGATCCGACATCAAATACCCGAGTTATGAGCATTCAAAAATGACCATGTAATATTTTCAGCATTAACAAAAAAATAAGATTTTTGGAGCTTCATAACTTGCATATCTCGGCCAAAATAAGTCCGATCTTTGAGTGGTATACCTTTTTAGACTCGTTAAGATCAGAATTATAGATTGCCATTTAAAAATGGCCATGCCAGCTTATTTCATTTTTTGCCAAAAATGACCATGATCCGACATCAAATACCCGAGCTATGAGCATTCAAATATGACCATGTAATATTTTCAGCATTAACAAAAAAATAAGATTTTTGGAGCTTCATAACTTGCATATCTCGGCCAAAATAAGTCCGATCTTTGAGTGGTATACCTTTTTAGACTCGTTAAGATCAGAATTATAGATTGCCATTTAAAAATGGCCATGCCAGCAAATTTCATTTTTTGCCAAAAATGACCATGATCCGACATCAAATGCCCGAGTTATGAGCATTCAAAGATAACCATGTAATATTTTCATCATTAACAAAAAAATAAGATTTTTGGAGCTTCATAACTTGCATATCTCGGCCAAAATAAGTCCGATCTTTGAGTGGTATACCTTTTTAGACTCGTTAAGATCAGAATTATAGATTGCCATTTAAAAATGGCCATGCCAGCAAATTTCAATTTTTGCCAAAAATGACCATAATCCGACATCAAATACCCGAGTTATGAGCATTCAAAGATTTTTATTTATTTATTTATTTATTTATTTAGAAAAAGCAGCTTAACAATGTGCGGTTAAACATATAAGACTATAATACAAAAGAAAAATCTAACAGTATTGGCAGCTCTGACACTAGGGACTGATTTAATGGCTACTCAAGACGCTATGACCATGTTATATTTTCAGCATTAACAATAAAATTAGATTTTTGGAGCTTCATAACTTGCATATCTCGGCCAAAATAAGTCCGATCTTTGAGTGGTATACCTTTTTAGACTCGTTAAGATCAGAATTATAGATTGGCATTTAAAAATGGCCATGCCAGAAAATTTAATTTTTTGCCAAAAATGACCATGATCCGACATCAAATACCCGAGCTATGAGCATTCAAAGATGACCATGTAATATTTTCAGCATTAACAAAAAAATAAGATTTTTGGAGCTTCATAACTTGCATATCTCGGTCAAAATAAGTCCGATCTTTGAGTGGTATACCTTTTTAGACTCGTTAAGATCAGAATTATAGATTGCCATTTAAAAATGGCCATGCCAGAAAATTTAATTTTTTGCCAAAAATGACCATGATCCGACATCAAATACCCGAGCTATGAGCATTCAAAGATGACCATGTAATATTTTCAGCATTAACAAAAAAATAAGATTTTTGGAGCTTCATAACTTGCATATCTCGGCCAAAATAAGTCCGATCTTTGAGTGGTATACCTTTTTAGACTCGTTAAGATCAGAATTATAGATTGCCATTTAAAAATGGCCATGCCAGCAAATTTAATTTTTTGCCAAAAATGACCATGATCCGACATCAAATACCCGAGCTATGAGCATTCAAAGATGACCATGTAATATTTTCAGCATTAACAAAAAAATAAGATTTTTGGAGCTTCATAACTTGCATATCTCGGCCAAAATAAGTCCGATCTTTGAGTGGTATACCTTTTTAGACTCGTTAAGATCAGAATTATAGATTGCCATTTAAAAATGGCCATGCCAGCTTATTTCATTTTTTGCCAAAAATGACCATGATCCGACATCAAATACCCGAGTTATGAGCATTCAAAGATGACCATGTAATATTTTCAGCATTAACAAAAAAATAAGATTTTTGGAGCTTCATAACTTGCATATCTCGGCCAAAATAAGTCCGATCTTTGAGTGGTATACCTTTTTAGACTCGTTAAGATCAGAATTATAGATTGCCATTTAAAAATGGCCATGCCAGAAAATTTAATTTTTTGCCAAAAATGACCATGATCCGACATCAAATACCCGAGCTATGAGCATTCAAAGATGACCATGTAATATTTTCAGCATTAACAAAAAAATTAGATTTTTGGAGCTTCATAACTTGCATATCTCGGCCATAATAAGTCCGATCTTTGAGTGGTATACCTCTTTAGACTCGTTAAGATCAGAATTATAGATTGCCATTTAAAAATGGCCATGCCAGCAAATTTCATTTTTTGCCAAAAATGACCATGATCCGACATCAAATGCCCGAGTTATGAGCATTCAAAGATGACCATGTAATATTTTCAGCATTAACAAAAAAATAAGATTTTTGGAGCTTCATAACTTGCATATCTCGGCCAAAATAAGTCCGATCTTTGAGTGGTATACCTTTTTAGACTCGTTAAGATCAGAATTATAGATTGCCATTTAAAAATGGCCATGCCAGAAAATTTAATTTTTTGCCAAAAATGACCATGATCCGACATCAAATACCCGAGTTATGAGCATTCAAAGATGACCATGTAATATTTTCAGCATTAACAAAAAAATAAGATTTTTGGAGCTTCATAACTTGCATATCTCGGCCAAAATAAGTCCGATCTTTGAGTGGTATACCTTTTTAGACTCGTTAAGATCAGAATTATAGATTGCCATTTAAAAATGGCCATGCCAGCAAATTTAATTTTTTGCCAAAAATGACCATGATCCGACATCAAATACCCGAGTTATGAGCATTCAAAGATGACCATGTAATATTTTCAGCATTAACAAAAAAATAAGATTTTTGGAGCTTCATAACTTGCATATCTCGGCCAAAATAAGTCCGATCTTTGAGTGGTATACCTTTTTAGACTCGTTAAGATCAGAATTATAGATTGCCATTTAAAAATGGCCATGCCAGCTTATTTCATTTTTTGCCAAAAATGACCATGATCCGACATCAAATACCCGAGTTATGAGCATTCAAAGATGACCATGTAATATTTTCAGCATTAACAAAAAAATAAGATTTTTGGAGCTTCATAACTTGCATATCTCGGCCAAAATAAGTCCGATCTTTGAGTGGTATACCTTTTTAGACTCGTTAAGATCAGAATTATAGATTGCCATTTAAAAATGGCCATGCCAGCAAATTTCATTTTTTGCCAAAAATGACCATGATCCGACATCAAATGCCCGAGTTATGAGCATTCAAAGATAACCATGTAATATTTTCATCATTAACAAAAAAATAAGATTTTTGGAGCTTCATAACTTGCATATCTCGGCCAAAATAAGTCCGATCTTTGAGTGGTATACCTTTTTAGACTCGTTAAGATCAGAATTATAGATTGCCATTTAAAAATGGCCATGCCAGCAAATTTCAATTTTTTGCCAAAAATGACCATAATCCGACATCAAATACCCGAGTTATGAGCATTCAAAGATTTTTATTTATTTATTTATTTATTTATTTAGAAAAAGCAGCTTAACAATGTGCGGTTAAACATATAAGACTATAATACAAAAGAAAAATCTAACAGTATTGGCAGCTCTGACACTAGGGACTGATTTAATGGCTACTCAAGACGCTATGACCATGTTATATTTTCAGCATTAACAAAAAAATTAGATTTTTGGAGCTTCATAACTTGCATATCTCGGCCAAAATAAGTCCGATCTTTGAGTGGTATACCTTTTTAGACTCGTTAAGATCAGAATTATAGATTGCCATTTAAAAATGGCCATGCCAGCTAAATTTCATTTTTTGCCAAAAATGACCATGATCCGACATCAAATACCCGAGCTATGAGCATTCAAAGATGACCATGTAATATTTTCAGCATTAACAAAAAAATAAGATTTTTGGAGCTTCATAACTTGCATATCTCGGCCAAAATAAGTCCGATCTTTGAGTGGTATACCTTTTTAGACTCGTTAAGATCAGAATTATAGATTGCCATTTAAAAATGGCCATGCCAGCAAATTTCATTTTTTTGCCAAAAATGACCATGATCCGACATCAAATACCCGAGTTATAAGCATTCAAAGATGACCATGTAATATTTTCAGCATTAACAAAAAAATAAGATTTTTGGAGCTTCATAACTTGCATATCTCGGCCAAAATAAGTCCGATCTTTGAGTGGTATACCTTTTTAGACTCGTTAAGATCAGAATTATAGATTGCCATTTAAAAATGGCCATGCCAGCAAATTTAATTTTTTGCCAAAAATGACCATGATCCGACATCAAATACCCGAGTTATGAGCATTCAAAGATGACCATGTAATATTTTCAGCATTAACAAAAAAATAAGATTTTTGGAGCTTCATAACTTGCATATCTCGGCCAAAATAAGTCCGATCTTTGAGTGGTATACCTTTTTAGACTCGTTAAGATCAGAATTATAGATTGCCATTTAAAAATGGCCATGCCAGCAAATTTAATTTTTTGCCAAAAATGACCATGATCCGACATCAAATACCCGAGTTATGAGCATTCAAAGATGACCATGTAATATTTTCAGCATTAACAAAAAAATAAGATTTTTGGAGCTTCATAACTTGCATATCTCGGCCAAAATAAGTCCGATCTTTGAGTGGTATACCTTTTTAGACTCGTTAAGATCAGAATTATAGATTGCCATTTAAAAATGGCCATGCCAGCAAATTTCATTTTTTGCCAAAAATGACCATGATCCGACATCAAATGCCCGAGTTATGAGCATTCAAAGATGACCATGTAATATTTTCAGCATTAACAAAAAAATAAGATTTTTGGAGCTTCATAACTTGCATATCTCGGCCAAAATAAGTCCGATCTTTGAGTGGTATACCTTTTTAGACTCGTTAAGATCAGAATTATAGATTGCCATTTAAAAATGGCCATGCCAGAAAATTTAATTTTTTGCCAAAAATGACCATGATCCGACATCAAATACCCGAGCTATGAGCATTCAAAGATGACCATGTAATATTTTCAGCATTAACAAAAAAATAAGATTTTTGGAGCTTCATAACTTGCATATCTCGGCCAAAATAAGTCCGATCTTTGAGTGGTATACCTTTTTAGACTCGTTAAGATCAGAATTATAGATTGCCATTTAAAAATGGCCATGCCAGCAAATTTAATTTTTTGCCAAAAATGACCATGATCCGACATCAAATACCCGAGTTATGAGCATTCAAAGATGACCATGTAATATTTTCAGCATTAACAAAAAAATAAGATTTTTGGAGCTTCATAACTTGCATATCTCGGCCAAAATAAGTCCGATCTTTGAGTGGTATACCTTTTTAGACTCGTTAAGATCAGAATTATAGATTGCCATTTAAAAATGGCCATGCCAGCATATTTAATTTTTTGCCAAAAATGACCATGATCCGACATCAAATACCCGAGTTATGAGCATTCAAAAATGACCATGTAATATTTTCAGCATTAACAAAAAAATAAGATTTTTGGAGCTTCATAACTTGCATATCTCGGCCAAAATAAGTCCGATCTTTGAGTGGTATACCTTTTTAGACTCGTTAAGATCAGAATTATAGATTGCCATTTAAAAATGGCCATGCCAGCAAATTTCATTTTTTGCCAAAAATGACCATGATCCGACATCAAATACCCGAGTTATGAGCATTCAAAGATGACCATGTAATATTTTCAGCATTAACAAAAAAATAAGATTTTTGGAGCTTCATAACTTGCATATCTCGGCCAAAATAAGTCCGATCTTTGAGTGGTATACCTTTTTAGACTCGTTAAGATCAGAATTATAGATTGCCATTTAAAAATGGCCATGCCAGCAAATTTCAATTTTTGCCAAAAATGACCATGATCCGACATCAAATACCCGAGTTATGAGCATTCAAAGATTTTTATTATTATTTATTTAGAAAAAAGTTAACAATGTGCTTAAACATATAAGACTATAATACAAAAAAAAATCTAACAGATTGGCAGCTCTGACACTAGGACTGATTTAATGGCTACTCAAGACGCTATGACCATGTAATATTTTCAGCATTAACAAAAAAATAAGATTTTTGGAGCTTCATAACTTGCATATCTCGGCCAAAATAAGTCCGATCTTTGAGTGGTATACCTTTTTAGACTCGTTAAGATCAGAATTATAGATTGCCATTTAAAAATGGCCATGCCAGCAGAATTCATTTTTTGCCAAAAATGACCATGATCCGACATCAAATACCCGAGTTATGAGCATTCAAAGATGACCATGTAATATTTTCAGCATTAACAAAAAAATAAGATTTTTGGAGCTTCATAACTTGCATATCTCGGCCAAAATAAGTCCGATCTTTGAGTGGTATACCTTTTTAGACTCGTTAAGATCAGAATTATAGATTGCCATTTAAAAATGGCCATGCCAGCAAATTTCATTTTTTTGCCAAAAATGACCATGATCCGACATCAAATACCCGAGTTATGAGCATTCAAAGATGACCATGTAATATTTTCAGCATTAACAAAAAAATAAGATTTTTGGAGCTTCATAACTTGCATATCTCGGCCAAAATAAGTCCGATCTTTGACTGGTATACCTTTTTAGACTCGTTAAGATCAGAATTATAGATTGCCATTTAAAAATGGCCATGCCAGCAAATTTAATTTTCTGCCAAAAATGACCATGATCCGACATCAAATACCCGAGTTATGAGCATTCAAAGATGACCATGTAATATTTTCAGCATTAACAAAAAAATAAGATTTTTGGAGCTTCATAACTTGCATATCTCGGCCAAAATAAGTCCGATCTTTGAGTGGTATACCTTTTTAGACTCGTTAAGATCAGAATTATAGATTGCCATTTAAAAATGGCCATGCCAGCAAATTTAATTTTTTGCCAAAAATGACCATGATCCGACATCAAATACCCGAGTTATGAGCATTCAAAGATGACCATGTAATATTTTCAGCATTAACAAAAAAATAAGATTTTTGGAGCTTCATAACTTGCATATCTCGGCCAAAATAAGTCCGATCTTTGAGTGGTATACCTTTTTAGACTCGTTAAGATCAGAATTATAGATTGCCATTTAAAAATGGCCATGCCAGCAAATTTCATTTTTTGCCAAAAATGACCATGATCCGACATCAAATACCCGAGTTATGAGCATTCAAAGATGACCATGTAATATTTTCAGCATTAACAAAAAAATAAGATTTTTGGAGCTTCATAACTTGCATATCTCGGCCAAAATAAGTCCGATCTTTGAGTGGTATACCTTTTTAGACTCGTTAAGATCAGAATTATAGATTGCCATTTAAAAATGGCCATGCCAGCAAATTTAATTTTTTGGCAAAAATTACCATGATCCGACATCAAATACCCGAGTTAGATTGCCATTTAAAAATGGCCATGCCAGCAAATTTCATTTTTTGCCAAAAATGACCATGATCCGACATCAAATATCCGAGTTATGAGCATTCAAAGATGACCATGTAATATTTTCAGCATTAACAAAAAAATAAGATTTTTGGAGCTTCATAACTTGCATATCTCGGCCAAAATAAGTCCGATCTTTGAGTGGTATACCTTTTTAGACTCGTTAAGATCAGAATGATAGATTGCCATTTAAAAATGGCCATGCCAGCAAATTTAATTTTTTGCTAAAAATGACCATGATCCGACATCAAATACCCGAGTTATGAGCATTCAAAGATGACCATGTAATATTTACAGCATTAACAAAAAAATAAGATTTTTGGAGCTTCATAACTTGCATATCTCGGCCAAAATAAGTCCGATCTTTGAGTGGTATACCTTTTTAGACTCGTTAAGATCAGAATTATAGATTGCCATTTAAAAATGGCCATGCCAGCAAATTTCATTTTTTGCCGAAAATGACCATGATCCGACATCAAATACCCGAGTTATGAGCATTCAAAGATGACCATGTAATATTTTCAGCATTAACAAAAAAATAAGATTTTTGGAGCTTCATAACTTGCATATCTCGGCCAAAATAAGTCCGATCTTTGAGTGGTATACCTTTTTAGACTCGTTAAGATCAGAATTATAGATTGCCATTTAAAAATGGCCATGCCAGCTTATTTCATTTTTTGCCAAAAATGACCATGATCCGACATCAAATACCCGAGTTATGAGCATTCAAAAATGACCATGTAATATTTTCAGCATTAACAAAAAAATATAAGATTTTTGGAGCTTCATAACTTGCATATCTCGGCCAAAATAAGTCCGATCTTTGAATGGTATACCTTTTTAGACTCGTTAAGATCAGAATTATAGATTGCCATTTAAAAATGGCCATGCCAGCAAATTTCATTTTCTGCCAAAAATGACCATGATCCGACATCAAATACCCGAGTTATGAGCATTCAAAGATGACCATGTAATATTTTCAGCATTAACAAAAAAATAAGATTTTTGGAGCTTCATAACTTGCATATCTCGGCCAAAATAAGTCCGATCTTTGACTGGTATACCTTTTTAGACTCATGAAGATCAGAATTATAGATTGCCATTTAAAAATGGCCATGTCAGAAAATTTAATTTTTTGCCAAAAATGACCATGATCCGACATCAAATACCCGAGTTATGAGCATTCAAAGATGACCATGTAATATTTTCAGCATTAGCAAAAAAATTAGATTTTTGGAGCTTCATAACTTGCATATCTCGGCCAAAATAAGTCCGATCTTTGAGTGGTATACCTTTTTAGACTCGTTAAGATCAGAATTATAGATTGCCATTTAAAAATGGCCATGCCAGCAAATTTCATTTTTTGCCAAAAATGACCATGATCCGACATCAAATACCCGAGTTATGAGCATTCAAAGATGACCATGTAATATTTTCAGCATTAACAAAAAAATAAGATTTTTGGAGCTTCATAACTTGCATATCTCGGCCAAAATAAGTCCGATCTTTGAGTGGTATACCTTTTTAGACTCGTTAAGATCAGAATTATAGATTGCCATTTAAAAATGGCCATGCCAGCAAATTTAATTTTTTGCCAAAAATGACCATGATCCGACATCAAATACCCGAGTTATGAGCATTCAAAGATGACCATGTAATATTTTCAGCATTAACAAAAAAATAAGATTTTTGGAGCTTCATAACTTGCATATCTCGGCCAAAATAAGTCCGATCTTTGAGTGGTATACCTTTTTAGACTCGTTAAGATCAGAATTATAGATTGCCATTTAAAAATGGCCATGCCAGCAAATTTCATTTTTTGCCAAAAATGACCATGATCCGACATCAAATACCCGAGTTATGAGCATTCAAAGATGACCATGTAATATTTTCAGCATTAACAAAAAAATAAGATTTTTGGAGCTTCATAACTTGCATATCTCGGCCAAAATAAGTCCGATCTTTGAGTGGTATACCTTTTTAGACTCGTTAAGATCAGAATTATAGATTGCCATTTAAAAATGGCCATGCCAGCAAATTTAATTTTTTGCCAAAAATGACCATGATCCGACATCAAATACCCGAGTTATGAGCATTCAAAGATGACCATGTAATATTTTCAGCATTAACAAAAAAATAAGATTTTTGGAGCTTCATAACTTGCATATCTCGGCCAAAATAAGTCCGATCTTTGAGTGGTATACCTTTTTAGACTCGTTAAGATCAGAATTATAGATTGCCATTTAAAAATGGCCATGCCAGCAAATTTCATTTTTTGCCAAAAATGACCATGATCCGACATCAAATACCCGAGTTATGAGCATTCAAAGATGACCATGTAATATTTTCAGCATTAACAAAAAAATAAGATTTTTGGAGCTTCATAACTTGCATATCTCGGCCAAAATAAGTCCGATCTTTGAGTGGTATACCTTTTTAGACTCGTTAAGATCAGAATTATAGATTGCCATTTAAAAATGGCCATGCCAGCAAATTTAATTTTTTGCCAAAAATGACCATGATCCGACATCAAATACCCGAGTTATGAGCATTCAAAGATGACCATGTAATATTTTCAGCATTAACAAAAAAATAAGATTTTTGGAGCTTCATAACTTGCATATCTCGGCCAAAATAAGTCCGATCTTTGAGTGGTATACCTTTTTAGACTCGTTAAGATCAGAATTATAGATTGCCATTTAAAAATGGCCATGCCAGCAAATTTCATTTTTTGCCGAAAATGACCATGATCCGACATCAAATACCCGAGTTATGAGCATTCAAAGATGACCATGTAATATTTTCAGCATTAACAAAAAAATATAAGATTTTTGGAGCTTCATAACTTGCATATCTCGGCCAAAATAAGTCCGATCTTTGAGTGGTATACCTTTTTAGACTCGTTAAGATCAGAATTATAGATTGCCATTTAAAAATGGCCATGCCAGCAAATTTCATTTTTTGCCAAAAATGACCATGATCCGACATCAAATACCCGAGTTATGAGCATTCAAAGATGACCATGTAATATTTTCAGCATTAACAAAAAAATAAGATTTTTGGAGCTTCATAACTTGCATATCTCGGCCAAAATAAGTCCGATCTTTGACTGGTATACCTTTTTAGACTCGTGAAGATCAGAATTATAGATTGCCATTTAAAAATGGCCATGCCAGCAAATTTAATTTTTTATGTAATATTTTCAGCATTAACAAAAAAATAAGATTTTTGGAGCTTCATAACTTGCATATCTCGGCCAAAATAAGTCCGATCTTTGAGTGGTATACCTTTTTAGACTCGTTAAGATCAGAATTATAGATTGCCATTTAAAAATGGCCATGCCAGCAAATTTCATTTTTTGCCAAAAATGACCATGATCCGACATCAAATACCCGAGTTATGAGCATTCAAAGATGACCATGTAATATTTTCAGCATTAACAAAAAAATAAGATTTTTGGAGCTTCATAACTTGCATATCTCGGCCAAAATAAGTCCGATCTTTGAGTGGTATACCTTTTTAGACTCGTTAAGATCAGAATTATAGATTGCCATTTAAAAATGGCCATGCCAGCAAATTTCATTTTTTGCCAAAAATGACCATGATCCGACATCAAATACCCGAGTTATGAGCATTCAAAGATGACCATGTAATATTTTCAGCATTAACAAAAAAATAAGATTTTTGGAGCTTCATAACTTGCATATCTCGGCCAAAATAAGTCCGATCTTTGAGTGGTATACCTTTTTAGACTCGTTAAGATCAGAATTATAGATTGCCATTTAAAAATGGCCATGCCAGCAAATTTCATTTTTTGCCAAAAATGACCATGATCCGACATCAAATACCCGAGTTATGAGCATTCAAAGATGACCATGTAATATTTTCAGCATTAACAAAAAAATAAGATTTTTGGAGCTTCATAACTTGCATATCTCGGCCAAAATAAGTCCGATCTTTGAGTGGTATACCTTTTTAGACTCGTTAAGATCAGAATTATAGATTGCCATTTAAAAATGGCCATGCCAGCAAATTTAATTTTTTGCCAAAAATGACCATGATCCGACATCAAATACCCGAGTTATGAGCATTCAAAGATGACCATGTAATATTTTCAGCATTAACAAAAAAATAAGATTTTTGGAGCTTCATAACTTGCATATCTCGGCCAAAATAAGTCCGATCTTTGAGTGGTATACCTTTTTAGACTCGTTAAGATCAGAATTATAGATTGCCATTTAAAAATGGCCATGCCAGCAAATTTCATTTTTTGCCAAAAATGACCATGATCCGACATCAAATACCCGAGTTATGAGCATTCAAAGATGACCATGTAATATTTTCAGCATTAACAAAAAAATAAGATTTTTGGAGCTTCATAACTTGCATATCTCGGCCAAAATAAGTCCGATCTTTGAGTGGTATACCTTTTTAGACTCGTTAAGATCAGAATTATAGATTGCCATTTAAAAATGGCCATGCCAGCAAATTTCATTTTTTGCCAAAAATGACCATGATCCGACATCAAATACCCGAGTTATGAGCATTCAAAGATGACCATGTAATATTTTCAGCATTAACAAAAAAATAAGATTTTTGGAGCTTCATAACTTGCATATCTCGGCCAAAATAAGTCCGATCTTTGAGTGGTATACCTTTTTAGACTCGTTAAGATCAGAATTATAGATTGCCATTTAAAAATGGCCATGCCAGCAAATTTCATTTTTTGCCAAAAATGACCATGATCCGACATCAAATACCCGAGTTATGAGCATTCAAAGATGACCATGTAATATTTTCAGCATTAACAAAAAAATAAGATTTTTGGAGCTTCATAACTTGCATATCTCGGCCAAAATAAGTCCGATCTTTGAGTGGTATACCTTTTTAGACTCGTTAAGATCAGAATTATAGATTGCCATTTAAAAATGGCCATGCCAGCAAATTTCATTTTTTGCCAAAAATGACCATGATCCGACATCAAATACCCGAGTTATGAGCATTCAAAGATGACCATGTAATATTTTCAGCATTAACAAAAAAATAAGATTTTTGGAGCTTCATAACTTGCATATCTCGGCCAAAATAAGTCCGATCTTTGAGTGGTATACCTTTTTAGACTCGTTAAGATCAGAATTATAGATTGCCATTTAAAAATGGCCATGCCAGCAAATTTCATTTTTTGCCAAAAATGACCATGATCCGACATCAAATACCCGAGTTATGAGCATTCAAAGATGACCATGTAATATTTTCAGCATTAACAAAAAAATAAGATTTTTGGAGCTTCATAACTTGCATATCTCGGCCAAAATAAGTCCGATCTTTGAGTGGTATACCTTTTTAGACTCGTTAAGATCAGAATTATAGATTGCCATTTAAAAATGGCCATGCCAGCAAATTTCATTTTTTGCCAAAAATGACCATGATCCGACATCAAATACCCGAGTTATGAGCATTCAAAGATGACCATGTAATATTTTCAGCATTAACAAAAAAATAAGATTTTTGGAGCTTCATAACTTGCATATCTCGGCCAAAATAAGTCCGATCTTTGAGTGGTATACCTTTTTAGACTCGTTAAGATCAGAATTATAGATTGCCATTTAAAAATGGCCATGCCAGCAAATTTCATTTTTTGCCAAAAATGACCATGATCCGACATCAAATACCCGAGTTATGAGCATTCAAAGATGACCATGTAATATTTTCAGCATTAACAAAAAAATAAGATTTTTGGAGCTTCATAACTTGCATATCTCGGCCAAAATAAGTCCGATCTTTGAGTGGTATACCTTTTTAGACTCGTTAAGATCAGAATTATAGATTGCCATTTAAAAATGGCCATGCCAGCAAATTTCATTTTTTGCCAAAAATGACCATGATCCGACATCAAATACCCGAGTTATGAGCATTCAAAGATGACCATGTAATATTTTCAGCATTAACAAAAAAATAAGATTTTTGGAGCTTCATAACTTGCATATCTCGGCCAAAATAAGTCCGATCTTTGAGTGGTATACCTTTTTAGACTCGTTAAGATCAGAATTATAGATTGCCATTTAAAAATGGCCATGCCAGCAAATTTCATTTTTTGCCAAAAATGACCATGATCCGACATCAAATACCCGAGTTATGAGCATTCAAAGATGACCATGTAATATTTTCAGCATTAACAAAAAAATAAGATTTTTGGAGCTTCATAACTTGCATATCTCGGCCAAAATAAGTCCGATCTTTGAGTGGTATACCTTTTTAGACTCGTTAAGATCAGAATTATAGATTGCCATTTAAAAATGGCCATGCCAGCAAATTTCATTTTTTGCCAAAAATGACCATGATCCGACATCAAATACCCGAGTTATGAGCATTCAAAGATGACCATGTAATATTTTCAGCATTAACAAAAAAATAAGATTTTTGGAGCTTCATAACTTGCATATCTCGGCCAAAATAAGTCCGATCTTTGAGTGGTATACCTTTTTAGACTCGTTAAGATCAGAATTATAGATTGCCATTTAAAAATGGCCATGCCAGCAAATTTCATTTTTTGCCAAAAATGACCATGATCCGACATCAAATACCCGAGTTATGAGCATTCAAAGATGACCATGTAATATTTTCAGCATTAACAAAAAAATAAGATTTTTGGAGCTTCATAACTTGCATATCTCGGCCAAAATAAGTCCGATCTTTGAGTGGTATACCTTTTTAGACTCGTTAAGATCAGAATTATAGATTGCCATTTAAAAATGGCCATGCCAGCAAATTTCATTTTTTGCCAAAAATGACCATGATCCGACATCAAATACCCGAGTTATGAGCATTCAAAGATGACCATGTAATATTTTCAGCATTAACAAAAAAATAAGATTTTTGGAGCTTCATAACTTGCATATCTCGGCCAAAATAAGTCCGATCTTTGAGTGGTATACCTTTTTAGACTCGTTAAGATCAGAATTATAGATTGCCATTTAAAAATGGCCATGCCAGCAAATTTCATTTTTTGCCAAAAATGACCATGATCCGACATCAAATACCCGAGTTATGAGCATTCAAAGATGACCATGTAATATTTTCAGCATTAACAAAAAAATAAGATTTTTGGAGCTTCATAACTTGCATATCTCGGCCAAAATAAGTCCGATCTTTGAGTGGTATACCTTTTTAGACTCGTTAAGATCAGAATTATAGATTGCCATTTAAAAATGGCCATGCCAGCAAATTTCATTTTTTGCCAAAAATGACCATGATCCGACATCAAATACCCGAGTTATGAGCATTCAAAGATGACCATGTAATATTTTCAGCATTAACAAAAAAATAAGATTTTTGGAGCTTCATAACTTGCATATCTCGGCCAAAATAAGTCCGATCTTTGAGTGGTATACCTTTTTAGACTCGTTAAGATCAGAATTATAGATTGCCATTTAAAAATGGCCATGCCAGCAAATTTCATTTTTTGCCAAAAATGACCATGATCCGACATCAAATACCCGAGTTATGAGCATTCAAAGATGACCATGTAATATTTTCAGCATTAACAAAAAAATAAGATTTTTGGAGCTTCATAACTTGCATATCTCGGCCAAAATAAGTCCGATCTTTGAGTGGTATACCTTTTTAGACTCGTTAAGATCAGAATTATAGATTGCCATTTAAAAATGGCCATGCCAGCAAATTTCATTTTTTGCCAAAAATGACCATGATCCGACATCAAATACCCGAGTTATGAGCATTCAAAGATGACCATGTAATATTTTCAGCATTAACAAAAAAATAAGATTTTTGGAGCTTCATAACTTGCATATCTCGGCCAAAATAAGTCCGATCTTTGAGTGGTATACCTTTTTAGACTCGTTAAGATCAGAATTATAGATTGCCATTTAAAAATGGCCATGCCAGCAAATTTAATTTTTTGCCAAAAATGACCATGATCCGACATCAAATACCCGAGTTATGAGCATTCAAAGATGACCATGTAATATTTTCAGCATTAACAAAAAAATAAGATTTTTGGAGCTTCATAACTTGCATATCTCGGCCAAAATAAGTCCGATCTTTGAGTGGTATACCTTTTTAGACTCGTTAAGATCAGAATTATAGATTGCCATTTAAAAATGGCCATGCCAGCAAATTTCATTTTTTGCCGAAAATGACCATGATCCGACATCAAATACCCGAGTTATGAGCATTCAAAGATGACCATGTAATATTTTCAGCATTAACAAAAAAATAAGATTTTTGGAGCTTCATAACTTGCATATCTCGGCCAAAATAAGTCCGATCTTTGAGTGGTATACCTTTTTAGACTCGTTAAGATCAGAATTATAGATTGCCATTTAAAAATGGCCATGCCAGCTAATTTCATTTTTTGCCAAAAATGACCATGATCCGACATCAAATACCCGAGTTATGAGCATTCAAAAATGACCATGTAATATTTTCAGCATTAACAAAAAAATATAAGATTTTTGGAGCTTCATAACTTGCATATCTCGGCCAAAATAAGTCCGATCTTTGAATGGTATACCTTTTTAGACTCGTTAAGATCAGAATTATAGATTGCCATTTAAAAATGGCCATGCCAGCAAATTTCATTTTCTGCCAAAAATGACCATGATCCGACATCAAATACCCGAGTTATGAGCATTCAAAGATGACCATGTAATATTTTCAGCATTAACAAAAAAATAAGATTTTTGGAGCTTCATAACTTGCATATCTCGGCCAAAATAAGTCCGATCTTTGACTGGTATACCTTTTTAGACTCGTGAAGATCAGAATTATAGATTGCCATTTAAAAATGGCCATGTCAGAAAATTTAATTTTTTGCCAAAAATGACCATGATCCGACATCAAATACCCGAGTTATGAGCATTCAAAGATGACCATGTAATATTTTCAGCATTAACAAAAAAATAAGATTTTTGGAGCTTCATAACTTGCATATCTCGGCCAAAATAAGTCCGATCTTTGAGTGGTATACCTTTTTAGACTCGTTAAGATCAGAATTATAGATTGCCATTTAAAAATGGCCATGCCAGCAAATTTCATTTTTTGCCAAAAATGACCATGATCCGACATCAAATACCCGAGTTATGAGCATTCAAAGATGACCATGTAATATTTTCAGCATTAACAAAAAAATAAGATTTTTGGAGCTTCATAACTTGCATATCTCGGCCAAAATAAGTCCGATCTTTGAGTGGTATACCTTTTTAGACTCGTTAAGATCAGAATTATAGATTGCCATTTAAAAATGGCCATGCCAGCAAATTTAATTTTTTGCCAAAAATGACCATGATCCGACATCAAATACCCGAGTTATGAGCATTCAAAGATGACCATGTAATATTTTCAGCATTAACAAAAAAATAAGATTTTTGGAGCTTCATAACTTGCATATCTCGGCCAAAATAAGTCCGATCTTTGAGTGGTATACCTTTTTAGACTCGTTAAGATCAGAATTATAGATTGCCATTTAAAAATGGCCATGCCAGCAAATTTCATTTTTTGCCAAAAATGACCATGATCCGACATCAAATACCCGAGTTATGAGCATTCAAAGATGACCATGTAATATTTTCAGCATTAACAAAAAAATAAGATTTTTGGAGCTTCATAACTTGCATATCTCGGCCAAAATAAGTCCGATCTTTGAGTGGTATACCTTTTTAGACTCGTTAAGATCAGAATTATAGATTGCCATTTAAAAATGGCCATGCCAGCAAATTTCATTTTTTGCCAAAAATGACCATGATCCGACATCAAATACCCGAGTTATGAGCATTCAAAGATGACCATGTAATATTTTCAGCATTAACAAAAAAATAAGATTTTTGGAGCTTCATAACTTGCATATCTCGGCCAAAATAAGTCCGATCTTTGAGTGGTATACCTTTTTAGACTCGTTAAGATCAGAATTATAGATTGCCATTTAAAAATGGCCATGCCAGCAAATTTCATTTTTTGCCAAAAATGACCATGATCCGACATCAAATACCCGAGTTATGAGCATTCAAAGATGACCATGTAATATTTTCAGCATTAACAAAAAAATAAGATTTTTGGAGCTTCATAACTTGCATATCTCGGCCAAAATAAGTCCGATCTTTGAGTGGTATACCTTTTTAGACTCGTTAAGATCAGAATTATAGATTGCCATTTAAAAATGGCCATGCCAGCAAATTTCATTTTTTGCCAAAAATGACCATGATCCGACATCAAATACCCGAGTTATGAGCATTCAAAGATGACCATGTAATATTTTCAGCATTAACAAAAAAATAAGATTTTTGGAGCTTCATAACTTGCATATCTCGGCCAAAATAAGTCCGATCTTTGAGTGGTATACCTTTTTAGACTCGTTAAGATCAGAATTATAGATTGCCATTTAAAAATGGCCATGCCAGCAAATTTCATTTTTTGCCAAAAATGACCATGATCCGACATCAAATACCCGAGTTATGAGCATTCAAAGATGACCATGTAATATTTTCAGCATTAACAAAAAAATAAGATTTTTGGAGCTTCATAACTTGCATATCTCGGCCAAAATAAGTCCGATCTTTGAGTGGTATACCTTTTTAGACTC
This sequence comes from Drosophila maculinotata, assembly GCA_035045305.1. NCBI lineage: Eukaryota > Metazoa > Arthropoda > Insecta > Diptera > Drosophilidae > Drosophila > Drosophila maculinotata. Next base: position 34,896 of record JAWNPD010000192.1, on the reverse strand, counting down.
GTTAAGATCAGAATTATAGATTGCCATTTAAAAATGGCCATGCCAGCAAATTTCATTTTTTGCCAAAAATGACCATGATCCGACATCAAATACCCGAGTTATGAGCATTCAAAGATGACCATGTAATATTTTCAGCATTAACAAAAAAATAAGATTTTTGGAGCTTCATAACTTGCATATCTCGGCCAAAATAAGTCCGATCTTTGAGTGGTATACCTTTTTAGACTCGTTAAGATCAGAATTATAGATTGCCATTTAAAAATGGCCATGCCAGCAAATTTCATTTTTTGCCAAAAATGACCATGATCCGACATCAAATACCCGAGTTATGAGCATTCAAAGATGACCATGTAATATTTTCAGCATTAACAAAAAAATAAGATTTTTGGAGCTTCATAACTTGCATATCTCGGCCAAAATAAGTCCGATCTTTGAGTGGTATACCTTTTTAGACTCGTTAAGATCAGAATTATAGATTGCCATTTAAAAATGGCCATGCCAGCAAATTTAATTTTTTGCCAAAAATGACCATGATCCGACATCAAATACCCGAGTTATGAGCATTCAAAGATGACCATGTAATATTTTCAGCATTAACAAAAAAATAAGATTTTTGGAGCTTCATAACTTGCATATCTCGGCCAAAATAAGTCCGATCTTTGAGTGGTATACCTTTTTAGACTCGTTAAGATCAGAATTATAGATTGCCATTTAAAAATGGCCATGCCAGCAAATTTCATTTTTTGCCAAAAATGACCATGATCCGACATCAAATACCCGAGTTATGAGCATTCAAAGATGACCATGTAATATTTTCAGCATTAACAAAAAAATAAGATTTTTGGAGCTTCATAACTTGCATATCTCGGCCAAAATAAGTCCGATCTTTGAGTGGTATACCTTTTTAGACTCGTTAAGATCAGAATTATAGATTGCCATTTAAAAATGGCCATGCCAGCAAATTTCATTTTTTGCCAAAAATGACCATGATCCGACATCAAATACCCGAGTTATGAGCATTCAAAGATGACCATGTAATATTTTCAGCATTAACAAAAAAATAAGATTTTTGGAGCTTCATAACTTGCATATCTCGGCCAAAATAAGTCCGATCTTTGAGTGGTATACCTTTTTAGACTCGTTAAGATCAGAATTATAGATTGCCATTTAAAAATGGCCATGCCAGCAAATTTCATTTTTTGCCAAAAATGACCATGATCCGACATCAAATACCCGAGTTATGAGCATTCAAAGATGACCATGTAATATTTTCAGCATTAACAAAAAAATAAGATTTTTGGAGCTTCATAACTTGCATATCTCGGCCAAAATAAGTCCGATCTTTGAGTGGTATACCTTTTTAGACTCGTTAAGATCAGAATTATAGATTGCCATTTAAAAATGGCCATGCCAGCAAATTTCATTTTTTGCCAAAAATGACCATGATCCGACATCAAATACCCGAGTTATGAGCATTCAAAGATGACCATGTAATATTTTCAGCATTAACAAAAAAATAAGATTTTTGGAGCTTCATAACTTGCATATCTCGGCCAAAATAAGTCCGATCTTTGAGTGGTATACCTTTTTAGACTCGTTAAGATCAGAATTATAGATTGCCATTTAAAAATGGCCATGCCAGCAAATTTCATTTTTTGCCAAAAATGACCATGATCCGACATCAAATACCCGAGTTATGAGCATTCAAAGATGACCATGTAATATTTTCAGCATTAACAAAAAAATAAGATTTTTGGAGCTTCATAACTTGCATATCTCGGCCAAAATAAGTCCGATCTTTGAGTGGTATACCTTTTTAGACTCGTTAAGATCAGAATTATAGATTGCCATTTAAAAATGGCCATGCCAGCAAATTTCATTTTTTGCCAAAAATGACCATGATCCGACATCAAATACCCGAGTTATGAGCATTCAAAGATGACCATGTAATATTTTCAGCATTAACAAAAAAATAAGATTTTTGGAGCTTCATAACTTGCATATCTCGGCCAAAATAAGTCCGATCTTTGAGTGGTATACCTTTTTAGACTCGTTAAGATCAGAATTATAGATTGCCATTTAAAAATGGCCATGCCAGCAAATTTCATTTTTGCCAAAAATGACCATGATCCGACATCAAATACCCGAGTTATGAGCATTCAAAGATGACCATGTAATATTTTCAGCATTAGCAAAAAAAAAGATTTTTGGAGCTTCATAACTTGCATATCTCGGCCAAAATAAGTCCGATCTTTGAGTGGTATACCTTTTTAGACTCGTTAAGATCAGAATTATAGATTGCCATTTAAAAATGGCCATGCCATCAAATTTCATTTTTTGCCAAAATTGACCATGATCCGACATCAAATACCCGAGTTATGAGCATTCAAAGATGACCATGTAATATTTTCAGCATTAACAAAAAAATAAGATTTTTGGAGCTTCATAACTTGCATATCTCGGCCAAAATAAGTCCGATCTTTGAGTGGTATACCTTTTTAGACTCGTTAAGATCAGAATTATAGATTGCCATTTAAAAATGGCCATGCCAGCAAATTTAATTTTTTGCCAAAAATGACCATGATCCGACATCAAATACCCGAGTTATGAACATTCAAAGATGACCATGTAATATTTTCAGCATTAACAAAAAAATAAGATTTTTGGAGCTTCATAACTTGCATATCTCGGCCAAAATAAGTCCGATCTTTGAGTGGTATACCTTTTTAGACTCGTTAAGATCAGAATTATAGATTGCCATTTAAAAATGGCCATGCCAGAAAATTTATTTTTTTGCCAAAAATGACCATGATCCGACATCAAATACCCGAGTTATGAGCATTCAAAGATGACCATGTAATATTTTCAGCATTAACAAAAAAATAAGATTTTTGGAGCTTCATAACTTGCATATCTCGGCCAAAATAAGTCCGATCTTTGAGTGGTATACCTTTTTAGACTCGTTAAGATCAGAATTATAGATTGCCATTTAAAAATGGTCATGCCAGCAAATTTAATTTTTTGCCAAAAATTACCATGATCCGACATCAAATACCCGAGTTAGATTGCCATTTAAAAATGGCCATGTCAGCAAATTTCATTTTTTGCCAAAAATGACCATGATCCGACATCAAATATCTGAGTTATGAGCATTCAAAAATGACCATGTAATATTTTCAGCATTAACAAAAAAATAAGATTTTTGGAGCTTCATAACTTGCATATCTCGGCCAAAATAAGTCCGATCTTTGAGTGGTATACCTTTTTAGACTCGTTAAGATCAGAATTATAGATTGCCATTTAAAAATGGCCATGCCAGCAAATTTCATTTTTTGCCAAAAATGACCATGATCCGACATCAAATACCCGAGTTATGAGCATTCAAAGATGACCATGTAATATTTTCAGCATTAACAAAAAAATAAGATTTTTGGAGCTTCATAACTTGCATATCTCGGCCAAAATAAGTCCGATCTTTGAGTGGTATACCTTTTTAGACTCGTTAAGATCAGAATTATAGATTGCCATTTAAAAATGGCCATGCCAGCAAATTTCATTTTTTGCCAAAAATGACCATGATCCGACATCAAATACCCGAGTTATGAGCATTCAAAGATGACCATGTAATATTTTCAGCATTAACAAAAAAATAAGATTTTTGGAGCTTCATAACTTGCATATCTCGGCCAAAATAAGTCCGATCTTTGAGTGGTATACCTTTTTAGACTCGTTAAGATCAGAATTATAGATTGCCATTTAAAAATGGCCATGCCAGCAAATTTCATTTTTTGCCAAAAATGACCATGATCCGACATCAAATACCCGAGTTATGAGCATTCAAAGATGACCATGTAATATTTTCAGCATTAACAAAAAAATAAGATTTTTGGAGCTTCATAACTTGCATATCTCGGCCAAAATAAGTCCGATCTTTGAGTGGTATACCTTTTTAGACTCGTTAAGATCAGAATTATAGATTGCCATTTAAAAATGGCCATGCCAGCAAATTTAATTTTTTGCCAAAAATGACCATGATCCGACATCAAATACCCGAGTTATGAGCATTCAAAGATGACCATGTAATATTTTCAGCATTAACAAAAAAATAAGATTTTTGGAGCTTCATAACTTGCATATCTCGGCCAAAATAAGTCCGATCTTTGAGTGGTATACCTTTTTAGACTCGTTAAGATCAGAATTATAGATTGCCATTTAAAAATGGCCATGCCAGCAAATTTCATTTTTTGCCAAAAATGACCATGATCCGACATCAAATACCCGAGTTATGAGCATTCAAAGATGACCATGTAATATTTTCAGCATTAACAAAAAAATAAGATTTTTGGAGCTTCATAACTTGCATATCTCGGCCAAAATAAGTCCGATCTTTGAGTGGTATACCTTTTTAGACTCGTTAAGATCAGAATTATAGATTGCCATTTAAAAATGGCCATGCCAGCAAATTTCATTTTTTGCCAAAAATGACCATGATCCGACATCAAATACCCGAGTTATGAGCATTCAAAGATGACCATGTAATATTTTCAGCATTAACAAAAAAATAAGATTTTTGGAGCTTCATAACTTGCATATCTCGGCCAAAATAAGTCCGATCTTTGAGTGGTATACCTTTTTAGACTCGTTAAGATCAGAATTATAGATTGCCATTTAAAAATGGCCATGCCAGCAAATTTCATTTTTTGCCAAAAATGACCATGATCCGACATCAAATACCCGAGTTATGAGCATTCAAAGATGACCATGTAATATTTTCAGCATTAACAAAAAAATAAGATTTTTGGAGCTTCATAACTTGCATATCTCGGCCAAAATAAGTCCGATCTTTGAGTGGTATACCTTTTTAGACTCGTTAAGATCAGAATTATAGATTGCCATTTAAAAATGGCCATGCCAGCAAATTTCATTTTTTGCCAAAAATGACCATGATCCGACATCAAATACCCGAGTTATGAGCATTCAAAGATGACCATGTAATATTTTCAGCATTAACAAAAAAATAAGATTTTTGGAGCTTCATAACTTGCATATCTCGGCCAAAATAAGTCCGATCTTTGAGTGGTATACCTTTTTAGACTCGTTAAGATCAGAATTATAGATTGCCATTTAAAAATGGCCATGCCAGCAAATTTCATTTTTTGCCAAAAATGACCATGATCCGACATCAAATACCCGAGTTATGAGCATTCAAAGATGACCATGTAATATTTTCAGCATTAACAAAAAAATAAGATTTTTGGAGCTTCATAACTTGCATATCTCGGCCAAAATAAGTCCGATCTTTGAGTGGTATACCTTTTTAGACTCGTTAAGATCAGAATTATAGATTGCCATTTAAAAATGGCCATGCCAGCAAATTTCATTTTTTGCCAAAAATGACCATGATCCGACATCAAATACCCGAGTTATGAGCATTCAAAGATGACCATGTAATATTTTCAGCATTAACAAAAAAATAAGATTTTTGGAGCTTCATAACTTGCATATCTCGGCCAAAATAAGTCCGATCTTTGAGTGGTATACCTTTTTAGACTCGTTAAGATCAGAATTATAGATTGCCATTTAAAAATGGCCATGCCAGCTTATTTCATTTTTTGCCAAAAATGACCATGATCCGACATCAAATACCCGAGTTATGAGCATTCAAAAATGACCATGTAATATTTTCAGCATTAACAAAAAAATATAAGATTTTTGGAGCTTCATAACTTGCATATCTCGGCCAAAATAAGTCCGATCTTTGAATGGTATACCTTTTTAGACTCGTTAAGATCAGAATTATAGATTGCCATTTAAAAATGGCCATGCCAGCAAATTTCATTTTCTGCCAAAAATGACCATGATCCGACATCAAATACCCGAGTTATGAGCATTCAAAGATGACCATGTAATATTTTCAGCATTAACAAAAAAATAAGATTTTTGGAGCTTCATAACTTGCATATCTCGGCCAAAATAAGTCCGATCTTTGACTGGTATACCTTTTTAGACTCATGAAGATCAGAATTATAGATTGCCATTTAAAAATGGCCATGCCAGAAAATTTAATTTTTTGCCAAAAATGACCATGATCCGACATCAAATACCCGAGTTATGAGCATTCAAAGATGACCATGTAATATTTTCAGCATTAACAAAAAAATTAGATTTTTGGAGCTTCATAACTTGCATATCTCGGCCAAAATAAGTCCGATCTTTGAGTGGTATACCTTTTTAGACTCGTTAAGATCAGAATTATAGATTGCCATTTAAAAATGGCCATGCCAGCAAATTTCATTTTTTGCCAAAAATGACCATGATCCGACATCAAATACCCGAGTTATGAGCATTCAAAGATAACCATGTAATATTTTCAGCATTAACAAAAAAACAAGATTTTTGGAGCTTCATAACTTGCATATCTCGGTCAAAATAAGTCCGATCTTTGAGTGGTATACCTTTTTAGACTCGTTAAGATCAGAATTATAGATTGCCATTTAAAAATGGCCATGCCAGCAAATTTAATTTTTTGCCAAAAATGACCATGATCCGACATCAAATACCCGAGTTATGAGCATTCAAAGATGACCATGTAATATTTTCAGCATTAACAAAAAAATAAGATTTTTGGAGCTTCATAACTTGCATATCTCGGCCAAAATAAGTCCGATCTTTGAGTGGTATACCTTTTTAGACTCGTTAAGATCAGAATTATAGATTGCCATTTAAAAATGGCCATGCCAGCAAATTTCATTTTTTGCCAAAAATGACCATGATCCGACATCAAATACCCGAGTTATGAGCATTCAAAGATGACCATGTAATATTTTCAGCATTAACAAAAAAATAAGATTTTTGGAGCTTCATAACTTGCATATCTCGGCCAAAATAAGTCCGATCTTTGAGTGGTATACCTTTTTAGACTCGTTAAGATCAGAATTATAGATTGCCATTTAAAAATGGCCATGCCAGCAAATTTCATTTTTGCCAAAAATGACCATGATCCGACATCAAATACCCGAGCTATGAGCATTCAAAGATGACCATGTAATATTTTCAGCATTAACAAAAAAATGAGATTTTTGGAGCTACATAACTTGCATATCTCGGCCAAAATAAGTCCGATCTTTGAGTGGTATACCTTTTTAGACTCGTTAAGATCAGAATTATAAATTGCCATTTAAAAATGGCCATGCCAGCAAATTTCATTTTTTGCCAAAAATGACCATGATCCGACATCAAATACCCGAGTTATGAGCATTCAAAAATGACCATGTAATATTTTCAGCATTAACAAAAAAATAAGATTTTTGGAGCTTCATAAATTTCATATCTCGGCCAAAATAAGTCCGATCTTTGAGTGGTATACCTTTTTAGACTCGTATGATCACAATAATAGATTGCCATTTAAAAATGGCCATGCCAGCTTATTTCATTTTTTGCCAAAAATGACCATGATCCGACATCAAATACCCGAGTTATGAGCATTCAAAGATGACCATGTAATATTTTCAGCATTAACAAAAAAATAAGATTTTTGGAGCTTCATAACTTGCATATCTCGGCCAAAATAAGTCCGATCTTTGAGTGGTATACCTTTTTAGACTCGTTAAGATCAGAATTATAGATTGCCATTTAAAAATGGCCATGCCAGCAAATTTCATTTTTTGCCAAAAATGACCATGATCCGACATCAAATACCCGAGTTATGAGCATTCAAAGATGACCATGTAATATTTTCAGCATTAACAAAAAAATAAGATTTTTGGAGCTTCATAACTTGCATATCTCGGCCAAAATAAGTCCGATCTTTGAGTGGTATACCTTTTTAGACTCGTTAAGATCAGAATTATAGATTGCCATTTAAAAATGGCCATGCCAGCAAATTTCATTTTTTGCCAAAAATGACCATGATCCGACATCAAATACCCGAGTTATGAGCATTCAAAGATGACCATGTAATATTTTCAGCATTAACAAAAAAATAAGATTTTTGGAGCTTCATAACTTGCATATCTCGGCCAAAATAAGTCCGATCTTTGAGTGGTATACCTTTTTAGACTCGTTAAGATCAGAATTATAGATTGCCATTTAAAAATGGCCATGCCAGCAAATTTCATTTTTTGCCAAAAATGACCATGATCCGACATCAAATACCCGAGTTATGAGCATTCAAAGATGACCATGTAATATTTTCAGCATTAACAAAAAAATAAGATTTTTGGAGCTTCATAACTTGCATATCTCGGCCAAAATAAGTCCGATCTTTGAGTGGTATACCTTTTTAGACTCGTTAAGATCAGAATTATAGATTGCCATTTAAAAATGGCCATGCCAGCAAATTTCATTTTTTGCCAAAAATGACCATGATCCGACATCAAATACCCGAGTTATGAGCATTCAAAGATGACCATGTAATATTTTCAGCATTAACAAAAAAATAAGATTTTTGGAGCTTCATAACTTGCATATCTCGGCCAAAATAAGTCCGATCTTTGAGTGGTATACCTTTTTAGACTCGTTAAGATCAGAATTATAGATTGCCATTTAAAAATGGCCATGCCAGCAAATTTCATTTTTTGCCAAAAATGACCATGATCCGACATCAAATACCCGAGTTATGAGCATTCAAAGATGACCATGTAATATTTTCAGCATTAACAAAAAAATAAGATTTTTGGAGCTTCATAACTTGCATATCTCGGCCAAAATAAGTCCGATCTTTGAGTGGTATACCTTTTTAGACTCGTTAAGATCAGAATTATAGATTGCCATTTAAAAATGGCCATGCCAGCAAATTTCATTTTTTGCCAAAAATGACCATGATCCGACATCAAATACCCGAGTTATGAGCATTCAAAGATGACCATGTAATATTTTCAGCATTAACAAAAAAATAAGATTTTTGGAGCTTCATAACTTGCATATCTCGGCCAAAATAAGTCCGATCTTTGAGTGGTATACCTTTTTAGACTCGTTAAGATCAGAATTATAGATTGCCATTTAAAAATGGCCATGCCAGCAAATTTCATTTTTTGCCAAAAATGACCATGATCCGACATCAAATACCCGAGTTATGAGCATTCAAAGATGACCATGTAATATTTTCAGCATTAACAAAAAAATAAGATTTTTGGAGCTTCATAACTTGCATATCTCGGCCAAAATAAGTCCGATCTTTGAGTGGTATACCTTTTTAGACTCGTTAAGATCAGAATTATAGATTGCCATTTAAAAATGGCCATGCCAGCAAATTTCATTTTTTGCCAAAAATGACCATGATCCGACATCAAATACCCGAGTTATGAGCATTCAAAGATGACCATGTAATATTTTCAGCATTAACAAAAAAATATAAGATTTTTGGAGCTTCATAACTTGCATATCTCGGCCAAAATAAGTCCGATCTTTGAGTGGTATACCTTTTTAGACTCGTTAAGATCAGAATTATAGATTGCCATTTAAAAATGGCCATGCCAGCAAATTTCATTTTTTGCCAAAAATGACCATGATCCGACATCAAATACCCGAGTTATGAGCATTCAAAGATGACCATGTAATATTTTCAGCATTAACAAAAAAATAAGATTTTTGGAGCTTCATAACTTGCATATCTCGGCCAAAATAAGTCCGATCTTTGACTGGTATACCTTTTTAGACTCGTTAAGATCAGAATTATAGATTGCCATTTAAAAATGGCCATGTCAGCAAATTTAATTTTTTGCCAAAAATGACCATGATCCGACATCAAATACCCGAGTTATGAGCATTCAAAGATGACCATGTAATATTTTCAGCATTAACAAAAAAATTAGATTTTTGGAGCTTCATAACTTGCATATCTCGGCCAAAATAAGTCCGATCTTTGAGTGGTATACCTTTTTAGACTCGTTAAGATCAGAATTATAGATTGCCATTTAAAAATGGCCATGCCAGCAAATTTCATTTTTTGCCAAAAATGACCATGATCCGACATCAAATACCCGAGTTATGAGCATTCAAAGATGACCATGTAATATTTTCAGCATTAACAAAAAAATAAGATTTTTGGAGCTTCATAACTTGCATATCTCGGCCAAAATAAGTCCGATCTTTGAGTGGTATACCTTTTTAGACTCGTTAAGATCAGAATTATAGATTGCCATTTAAAAATGGCCATGCCAGCAAATTTAATTTTTTGCCAAAAATGACCATGATCCGACATCAAATACCCGAGTTATGAGCATTCAAAGATGACCATGTAATATTTTCAGCATTAACAAAAAAATTAGATTTTTGGAGCTTCATAACTTGCATATCTCGGCCAAAATAAGTCCGATCTTTGAGTGGTATACCTTTTTAGACTCGTTAAGATCAGAATTATAGATTGCCATTTAAAAATGGCCATGCCAGCAAATTTCATTTTTTGCCAAAAATGACCATGATCCGACATCAAATACCCGAGTTATGAGCATTCAAAGATGACCATGTAATATTTTCAGCATTAACAAAAAAATGAGATTTTTGGAGCTACATAACTTGCATATCTCGGCCAAAATAAGTCCGATCTTTGAGTGGTATACCTTTTTAGACTCGTTAAGATCAGAATTATAAATTGCCATTTTAAAATGGCCATGCCAGCAAATTTCATTTTTTGCCAAAAATGACCATGATCCGACATCAAATACCCGAGTTATGAGCATTCAAAAATGACCATGTAATATTTTCAGCATTAACAAAAAAATAAGATTTTTGGAGCTTCATAAATTTCATATCTCGGCCAAAATAAGTCCGATCTTTGAGTGGTATACCTTTTTAGACTCGTATGATCACAATAATAGATTGCCATTTAAAAATGGCCATGCCAGCTTATTTCGTTTTTTGCCAAAAATGACCATGATCCGACATCAAATACCCGAGTTATGAGCATTCAAAGATGACCATGTAATATTTTCAGCATTAACAAAAAAATAAGATTTTTGGAGCTTCATAACTTGCATATCTCGCTCAAAATAAGTCCGATGTTTGAGTGGTATACCTTTTTAGACTCGTTAAGATCAGAATTATAGATTGCCATTTAAAAATGGCCATGCCATCAAATTTCATTTTTTGCCAAAATTGACCATGATCCGACATCAAATACCCGAGTTATGAGCATTCAAAGATGACCATGTAATATTTTCAGCATTAACAAAAAAATAAGATTTTTGGAGCGTCATAACTTGCATATCTCGCCCAAAATAAGTCCGATCTTTGAGTGGTATACCTTTTTAGACTCGTTAAGATCAGAATTATAGATTGCCATTTAAAAAATGGCCATGCCAGCAAATTGCATTTTTTGCCAAAAATGACCATGATCCGACATCAAATACCCGAGTTATGAGCATTCAAAGATGACCATGTAATATTTTCAGCATTAACAAAAAAATAAGATTTTTGGAGCTTCGTAACTTGCATATCTCGGCCAAAATAAGTCCGATCTTTGAGTGGTATACCTTTTTAGACTCGTAAAGATCAGAATTATAGATTGCCATTCAAAAATGGCCATGCCAGAAAATTTATTTTTTTGCCAAAAATGACCATGATCCGACATCAAATACCCGAGTTATGAGCATTCAAAGATGACCTGTAATATTTTCAGCATTAACAAAAAAATAAGATTTTTGGAGCTTCATAACTTGCATATCTCGGCCAAAATAAGTCCGATCTTTGAGTCGTATACCTTTTTAGACTCGTTAAGATCAGAATTATAGATTGCCATTTAAAAATGGCCATGCCAGCAAATTTAATTTTTTGCCAAAAATGACCATGATCCGACATCAAATACCCGAGTTATGAGCATTCAAAAATGACCATGTAATATTTTCAGCATTAACAAAAATATAAGATTTTTGGAGCTTCATAACTTGCATATCTCGGCCAAAATAAGTCCGATCTTTGAGTGGTATACCTTTTTAGACTCGTTAAGATCAGAATTATAGATTGCCATTTAAAAATGGCCATGCCAGCAAATTTCATTTTTTGCCAAAAATGACCATGATCCGACATCAAATACCAGAGTTATGAGCATTCAAAGATGACCATGTAATATTTTCAGCATTAACAAAAAAATAAGATTTTTGGAGCTTCATAACTTGCATATCTCGGCCAAAATAAGTCCGATCTTTGAGTGGTATACCTTTTTAGACTCGTTAAGATCAGAATTATAGATTGCCATTTAAAAATGGCCATGCCAGCAAATTTCATTTTTTGCCAAAAATGACCATGATCCGACATCAAATACCCGAGTTATGAGCATTCAAAGATGACCATGTAATATTTTCAGCATTAACAAAAAAATAAGATTTTTGGAGCTTCATAACTTGCATATCTCGGCCAAAATAAGTCCGATCTTTGAGTGGTATACCTTTTTAGACTCGTTAAGATCAGAATTATAGATTGCCATTTAAAAATGGCCATGCCAGCAAATTTCATTTTTTGCCAAAAATGACCATGATCCGACATCAAATACCCGAGTTATGAGCATTCAAAGATGACCATGTAATATTTTCAGCATTAACAAAAAAATAAGATTTTTGGAGCTTCATAACTTGCATATCTCGGCCAAAATAAGTCCGATCTTTGAGTGGTATACCTTTTTAGACTCGTTAAGATCAGAATTATAGATTGCCATTTAAAAATGGCCATGCCAGCAAATTTCATTTTTTGCCAAAAATGACCATGATCCGACATCAAATACCCGAGTTATGAGCATTCAAAGATGACCATGTAATATTTTCAGCATTAACAAAAAAATAAGATTTTTGGAGCTTCATAACTTGCATATCTCGGCCAAAATAAGTCCGATCTTTGAGTGGTATACCTTTTTAGACTCGTTAAGATCAGAATTATAGATTGCCATTTAAAAATGGCCATGCCAGCAAATTTCATTTTTTGCCAAAAATGACCATGATCCGACATCAAATACCCGAGTTATGAGCATTCAAAGATGACCATGTAATATTTTCAGCATTAACAAAAAAATAAGATTTTTGGAGCTTCATAACTTGCATATCTCGGCCAAAATAAGTCCGATCTTTGAGTGGTATACCTTTTTAGACTCGTTAAGATCAGAATTATAGATTGCCATTTAAAAATGGCCATGCCAGCAAATTTCATTTTTTGCCAAAAATGACCATGATCCGACATCAAATACCCGAGTTATGAGCATTCAAAGATGACCATGTAATATTTTCAGCATTAACAAAAAAATAAGATTTTTGGAGCTTCATAACTTGCATATCTCGGCCAAAATAAGTCCGATCTTTGAGTGGTATACCTTTTTAGACTCGTTAAGATCAGAATTATAGATTGCCATTTAAAAATGGCCATGCCAGCAAATTTCATTTTTTGCCAAAAATGACCATGATCCGACATCAAATACCCGAGTTATGAGCATTCAAAGATGACCATGTAATATTTTCAGCATTAACAAAAAAATAAGATTTTTGGAGCTTCATAACTTGCATATCTCGGCCAAAATAAGTCCGATCTTTGAGTGGTATACCTTTTTAGACTCGTTAAGATCAGAATTATAGATTGCCATTTAAAAATGGCCATGCCAGCAAATTTCATTTTTTGCCAAAAATGACCATGATCCGACATCAAATACCCGAGTTATGAGCATTCAAAGATGACCATGTAATATTTTCAGCATTAACAAAAAAATAAGATTTTTGGAGCTTCATAACTTGCATATCTCGGCCAAAATAAGTCCGATCTTTGAGTGGTATACCTTTTTAGACTCGTTAAGATCAGAATTATAGATTGCCATTTAAAAATGGCCATGCCAGCAAATTTAATTTTTTGCCAAAAATGACCATGATCCGACATCAAATACCCGAGTTATGAGCATTCAAAGATGACCATGTAATATTTTCAGCATTAACAAAAAAATAAGATTTTTGGAGCTTCATAACTTGCATATCTCGGCCAAAATAAGTCCGATCTTTGAGTGGTATACCTTTTTAGACTCGTTAAGATCAGAATTATAGATTGCCATTTAAAAATGGCCATGCCAGCAAATTTCATTTTTTGCCAAAAATGACCATGATCCGACATCAAATACCCGAGTTATGAGCATTCAAAGATGACCATGTAATATTTTCAGCATTAACAAAAAAATAAGATTTTTGGAGCTTCATAACTTGCATATCTCGGCCAAAATAAGTCCGATCTTTGAGTGGTATACCTTTTTAGACTCGTTAAGATCAGAATTATAGATTGCCATTTAAAAATGGCCATGCCAGCAAATTTCATTTTTTGCCAAAAATGACCATGATCCGACATCAAATACCCGAGTTATGAGCATTCAAAGATGACCATGTAATATTTTCAGCATTAACAAAAAAATAAGATTTTTGGAGCTTCATAACTTGCATATCTCGGCCAAAATAAGTCCGATCTTTGAGTGGTATACCTTTTTAGACTCGTTAAGATCAGAATTATAGATTGCCATTTAAAAATGGCCATGCCAGCAAATTTCATTTTTTGCCAAAAATGACCATGATCCGACATCAAATACCCGAGTTATGAGCATTCAAAGATGACCATGTAATATTTTCAGCATTAACAAAAAAATAAGATTTTTGGAGCTTCATAACTTGCATATCTCGGCCAAAATAAGTCCGATCTTTGAGTGGTATACCTTTTTAGACTCGTTAAGATCAGAATTATAGATTGCCATTTAAAAATGGCCATGCCAGCAAATTTCATTTTTTGCCAAAAATGACCATGATCCGACATCAAATACCCGAGTTATGAGCATTCAAAGATGACCATGTAATATTTTCAGCATTAACAAAAAAATAAGATTTTTGGAGCTTCATAACTTGCATATCTCGGCCAAAATAAGTCCGATCTTTGAGTGGTATACCTTTTTAGACTCGTTAAGATCAGAATTATAGATTGCCATTTAAAAATGGCCATGCCAGCAAATTTCATTTTTTGCCAAAAATGACCATGATCCGACATCAAATACCCGAGTTATGAGCATTCAAAGATGACCATGTAATATTTTCAGCATTAACAAAAAAATAAGATTTTTGGAGCTTCATAACTTGCATATCTCGGCCAAAATAAGTCCGATCTTTGAGTGGTATACCTTTTTAGACTCGTTAAGATCAGAATTATAGATTGCCATTTAAAAATGGCCATGCCAGCAAATTTCATTTTTTGCCAAAAATGACCATGATCCGACATCAAATACCCGAGTTATGAGCATTCAAAGATGACCATGTAATATTTTCAGCATTAACAAAAAAATAAGATTTTTGGAGCTTCATAACTTGCATATCTCGGCCAAAATAAGTCCGATCTTTGAGTGGTATACCTTTTTAGACTCGTTAAGATCAGAATTATAGATTGCCATTTAAAAATGGCCATGCCAGCAAATTTCATTTTTTGCCAAAAATGACCATGATCCGACATCAAATACCCGAGTTATGAGCATTCAAAGATGACCATGTAATATTTTCAGCATTAACAAAAAAATAAGATTTTTGGAGCTTCATAACTTGCATATCTCGGCCAAAATAAGTCCGATCTTTGAGTGGTATACCTTTTTAGACTCGTTAAGATCAGAATTATAGATTGCCATTTAAAAATGGCCATGCCAGCAAATTTCATTTTTTGCCAAAAATGACCATGATCCGACATCAAATACCCGAGTTATGAGCATTCAAAGATGACCATGTAATATTTTCAGCATTAACAAAAAAATAAGATTTTTGGAGCTTCATAACTTGCATATCTCGGCCAAAATAAGTCCGATCTTTGAGTGGTATACCTTTTTAGACTCGTTAAGATCAGAATTATAGATTGCCATTTAAAAATGGCCATGCCAGCAAATTTCATTTTTTGCCAAAAATGACCATGATCCGACATCAAATACCCGAGTTATGAGCATTCAAAGATGACCATGTAATATTTTCAGCATTAACAAAAAAATAAGATTTTTGGAGCTTCATAACTTGCATATCTCGGCCAAAATAAGTCCGATCTTTGAGTGGTATACCTTTTTAGACTCGTTAAGATCAGAATTATAGATTGCCATTTAAAAATGGCCATGCCAGCAAATTTCATTTTTTGCCAAAAATGACCATGATCCGACATCAAATACCCGAGTTATGAGCATTCAAAGATGACCATGTAATATTTTCAGCATTAACAAAAAAATAAGATTTTTGGAGCTTCATAACTTGCATATCTCGGCCAAAATAAGTCCGATCTTTGAGTGGTATACCTTTTTAGACTCGTTAAGATCAGAATTATAGATTGCCATTTAAAAATGGCCATGCCAGCAAATTTCATTTTTTGCCAAAAATGACCATGATCCGACATCAAATACCCGAGTTATGAGCATTCAAAGATGACCATGTAATATTTTCAGCATTAACAAAAAAATAAGATTTTTGGAGCTTCATAACTTGCATATCTCGGCCAAAATAAGTCCGATCTTTGAGTGGTATACCTTTTTAGACTCGTTAAGATCAGAATTATAGATTGCCATTTAAAAATGGCCATGCCAGCAAATTTCATTTTTTGCCAAAAATGACCATGATCCGACATCAAATACCCGAGTTATGAGCATTCAAAGATGACCATGTAATATTTTCAGCATTAACAAAAAAATAAGATTTTTGGAGCTTCATAACTTGCATATCTCGGCCAAAATAAGTCCGATCTTTGAGTGGTATACCTTTTTAGACTCGTTAAGATCAGAATTATAGATTGCCATTTAAAAATGGCCATGCCAGCAAATTTCATTTTTTGCCAAAAATGACCATGATCCGACATCAAATACCCGAGTTATGAGCATTCAAAGATGACCATGTAATATTTTCAGCATTAACAAAAAAATAAGATTTTTGGAGCTTCATAACTTGCATATCTCGGCCAAAATAAGTCCGATCTTTGAGTGGTATACCTTTTTAGACTCGTTAAGATCAGAATTATAGATTGCCATTTAAAAATGGCCATGCCAGCAAATTTCATTTTTTGCCAAAAATGACCATGATCCGACATCAAATACCCGAGTTATGAGCATTCAAAGATGACCATGTAATATTTTCAGCATTAACAAAAAAAAATAAGATTTTTGGAGCTTCATAACTTACATATCTCGGCCAAAATAAGTCCGATCTTTGAGTGGTATACCTTTTTAGACTCGTTAAGATCAGAATTATAGATTGCCATTTAAAAATGGCCATGCCAGCAAATTTAATTTTTTGCCAAAAATGACCATGATCCGACATCAAATACCCGAGTTATGAGCATTCAAAGATGACCATGTAATATTTTCAGCATTAACAAAAAAATAAGATTTTTGGAGCTTCATAACTTGCATATCTCGGCCAAAATAAGTCCGATCTTTGAGTGGTATACCTTTTTAGACTCGTTAAGATCAGAATTATAGATTGCCATTTAAAAATGGCCATGCCAGCAAATTTAATTTTTTTGCCAAAAATGACCATGATCCGACATCAAATACCCGAGTTATGAGCATTCAAAAATGACCATGTAATATTTTCAGCATTAACAAAAAAATAAGATTTTTGGAGCTTCATAACTTGCATATCTCGGCCAAAATAAGTCCGATCTTTGAGTGGTATACCTTTTTAGACTCGTTAAGATCAGAATTATAGATTGCCATTTAAAAATGGCCATGCCAGCAAATTTCATTTTTTGCCAAAAATGACCATGATCCGACATCAAATACCCGAGTTATGAGCATTCAAAGATGACCATGTAATATTTTCAGCATTAACAAAAAAATAAGATTTTTGGAGCTTCATAACTTGCATATCTCGGCCAAAATAAGTCCGATCTTTGAGTGGTATACCTTTTTAGACTCGTTAAGATCAGAATTATAGATTGCCATTTAAAAATGGCCATGCCAGCAAATTTCATTTTTTGCCAAAAATGACCATGATCCGACATCAAATACCCGAGTTATGAGCATTCAAAGATGACCATGTAATATTTTCAGCATTAACAAAAAAATAAGATTTTTGGAGCTTCATAACTTGCATATCTCGGCCAAAATAAGTCCGATCTTTGAGTGGTATACCTTTTTAGACTCGTTAAGATCAGAATTATAGATTGCCATTTAAAAATGGCCATGCCAGAAAATTTAATTTTTTGCCAAAAATGACCATGATCCGACATCAAATACCCGAGTTATGAGCATTCAAAGATGACCATGTAATATTTTCAGCATTAACAAAAAAATAAGATTTTTGGAGCTTCATAACTTGCATATCTCGGCCAAAATAAGTCCGATCTTTGAGTGGTATACCTTTTTAGACTCGTTAAGATCAGAATTATAGATTGCCATTTAAAAATGGCCATGCCAGCAAATTTCATTTTTTGCCAAAAATGACCATGATCCGACATCAAATACCCGAGTTATGAGCATTCAAAGATGACCATGTAATATTTTCAGCATTAACAAAAAAATAAGATTTTTGGAGCTTCATAACTTGCATATCTCGGCCAAAATAAGTCCGATCTTTGAGTGGTATACCTTTTTAGACTCGTTAAGATCAGAATTATAGATTGCCATTTAAAAATGGCCATGCCAGCAAATTTCATTTTTTGCCAAAAATGACCATGATCCGACATCAAATACCCGAGTTATGAGCATTCAAAGATGACCATGTAATATTTTCAGCATTAACAAAAAAATAAGATTTTTGGAGCTTCATAACTTGCATATCTCGGCCAAAATAAGTCCGATCTTTGAGTGGTATACCTTTTTAGACTCGTTAAGATCAGAATTATAGATTGCCATTTAAAAAATGGCCATGCCAGCAAATTTCATTTTTTGCCAAAAATGACCATGATCCGACATCAAATACCCGAGTTATGAGCATTCAAAGATGACCATGTAATATTTTCAGCATTAACAAAAAAATAAGATTTTTGGAGCTTCATAACTTGCATATCTCGGCCAAAATAAGTCCGATCTTTGAGTGGTATACCTTTTTAGACTCGTTAAGATCAGAATTATAGATTGCCATTTAAAAATGGCCATGCCAGCAAATTTCATTTTTTGCCAAAAATGACCATGATCCGACATCAAATACCCGAGTTATGAGCATTCAAAAATGACCATGTAATATTTTCAGCATTAACAAAAAAATAAGATTTTTGGAGCTTCATAACTTGCATATCTCGGCCAAAATAAGTCCGATCTTTGAGTGGTATACCTTTTTAGACTCGTTAAGATCAGAATTATAGATTGCCATTTAAAAATGGCCATGCCAGCAAATTTCATTTTTTGCCAAAAATGACCATGATCCGACATCAAATACCCGAGTTATGAGCATTCAAAGATGACCATGTAATATTTTCAGCATTACCAAAAAAATAAGATTTTTGGAGCTTCATAACTTGCATATCTCGGCCAAAATAAGTCCGATCTTTGAGTGGTATACCTTTTTAGACTCGTTAAGATCAGAATTATAGATTGCCATTTAAAAATGGCCATGCCAGCAAATTTCATTTTTTGCCAAAAATGACCATGATCCGACATCAAATACCCGAGTTATGAGCATTCAAAGATGACCATGTAATATTTTCAGCATTAACAAAAAAATAAGATTTTTGGAGCTTCATAACTTGCATATCTCGGCCAAAATAAGTCCGATCTTTGAGTGGTATACCTTTTTAGACTCGTTAAGATCAGAATTATAGATTGCCATTTAAAAATGGCCATGCCAGCTTATTTCATTTTTTGCCAAAAATGACCATGATCCGACATCAAATACCCGAGTTATGAGCATTCAAAGATGACCATGTAATATTTTCAGCATTAACAAAAAAATAAGATTTTTGGAGCTTCATAACTTGCATATCTCGCCCAAAATAAGTCCGATGTTTGAGTGGTATACCTTTTTAGACTCGTTAAGATCAGAATTATAGATTGCCATTTAAAAATGGCCATGCCATCAAATTTCATTTTTTTCCAAAAATGACCATGATCCGACATCAAATACCCGAGTTATGAGCATTCAAAGATGACCATGTAATATTTTCAGCATTAACAAAAAAATAAGATTTTTGGAGCGTCATAACTTGCATATCTCGGCCAAAATAAGTCCGATCTTTGAGTGGTATACCTTTTTAGACTCGTTAAGATCAGAATTATAGATTGCCATTTAAAAAATGGCCATGCCAGCAAATTTCATTTTTTGCCAAAAATGACCATGATCCGACATCAAATACCCGAGTTATGAGCATTCAAAGATGACCATGTAATATTTTCAGCATTAACAAAAAAATAAGATTTTTGGAGCTTCATAACTTGCATATCTCGGCCAAAATAAGTCCGATCTTTGAGTGGTATACCTTTTTAGACTCGTTAAGATCAGAATTATAGATTGCCATTTAAAAATGGCCATGCCAGCAAATTTAATTTTTTGCCAAAAATGACCATGATCCGACATCAAATACCCGAGTTATGAGCATTCAAAGATGACCCTGTAATATTTTCAGCATTAACAAAAAAATAAGATTTTTGGAGCTTCATAACTTGCATATCTCGGCCAAAATAAGTCCGATCTTTGAGTGGTATACCTTTTTAGACTCGTTAAGATCAGAATTATAGATTGCCATTTAAAAATGGCCATGCCAGCAAATTTAATTTTTTGCCAAAAATGACCATGATCCGACATCAAATACCCGAGTTATGAGCATTCAAAGATGACCATGTAATATTTTCAGCATTAACAAAAAAATAAGATTTTTGGAGCTTCATAACTTGCATATCTCGGCCAAAATAAGTCCGATCTTTGAGTGGTATACCTTTTTAGACTCGTTAAGATCAGAATTATAGATTGCCATTTAAAAATGGCCATGCCAGCAAATTTAATTTTTTGCCAAAAATGACCATGATCCGACATCAAATACCCGAGTTATGAGCATTCAAAGATGACCATGTAATATTTTCAGCATTAACAAAAAAATAAGATTTTTGGAGCTTCATAACTTGCATATCTCGGCCAAAATAAGTCCGATCTTTGAGTGGTATACCTTTTTAGACTCGTTAAGATCAGAATTATAGATTGCCATTTAAAAATGGCCATGCCAGCAAATTTAATTTTTTGCCAAAAATGACCATGATCCGACATCAAATACCCGAGTTATGAGCATTCAAAGATGACCATGTAATATTTTCAGCATTAACAAAAAAATAAGATTTTTGGAGCTTCATAACTTGCATATCTCGGCCAAAATAAGTCCGATCTTTGAGTGGTATACCTTTTTAGACTCGTTAAGATCAGAATTATAGATTGCCATTTAAAAATGGCCATGCCAGCAAATTTCATTTTTTGCCAAAAATGACCATGATCCGACATCAAATACCCGAGTTATGAGCATTCAAAGATGACCATGTAATATTTTCAGCATTAACAAAAAAATAAGATTTTTGGAGCTTCATAACTTGCATATCTCGGCCAAAATAAGTCCGATCTTTGAGTGGTATACCTTTTTAGACTCGTTAAGATCAGAATTATAGATTGCCATTTAAAAATGGCCATGCCAGCAAATTTAATTTTTTGCCAAAAATGACCATGATCCGACATCAAATACCCGAGTTATGAGCATTCAAAGATGACCATGTAATATTTTCAGCATTAACAAAAAAATAAGATTTTTGGAGCTTCATAACTTGCATATCTCGGCCAAAATAAGTCCGATCTTTGAGTGGTATACCTTTTTAGACTCGTTAAGATCAGAATTATAGATTGCCATTTAAAAATGGCCATGCCAGCAAATTTAATTTTTTGCCAAAAATGACCATGATCCGACATCAAATACCCGAGTTATGAGCATTCAAAGATGACCATGTAATATTTTCAGCATTAACAAAAAAATAAGATTTTTGGAGCTTCATAACTTGCATATCTCGGCCAAAATAAGTCCGATCTTTGAGTGGTATACCTTTTTAGACTCGTTAAGATCAGAATTATAGATTGCCATTTAAAAATGGCCATGCCAGCAAATTTCATTTTTTGCCAAAAATGACCATGATCCGACATCAAATACCCGAGTTATGAGCATTCAAAGATGACCATGTAATATTTTCAGCATTAACAAAAAAATAAGATTTTTGGAGCTTCATAACTTGCATATCTCGGCCAAAATAAGTCCGATCTTTGAGTGGTATACCTTTTTAGACTCGTTAAGATCAGAATTATAGATTGCCATTTAAAAATGGCCATGCCAGCAAATTTCATTTTTTGCCAAAAATGACCATGATCCGACATCAAATACCCGAGTTATGAGCATTCAAAGATGACCATGTAATATTTTCAGCATTAACAAAAAAATAAGATTTTTGGAGCTTCATAACTTGCATATCTCGGCCAAAATAAGTCCGATCTTTGAGTGGTATACCTTTTTAGACTCGTTAAGATCAGAATTATAGATTGCCATTTAAAAATGGCCATGCCAGCAAATTTCATTTTTTGCCAAAAATGACCATGATCCGACATCAAATACCCGAGTTATGAGCATTCAAAGATGACCATGTAATATTTTCAGCATTAACAAAAAAATAAGATTTTTGGAGCTTCATAACTTGCATATCTCGGCCAAAATAAGTCCGATCTTTGAGTGGTATACCTTTTTAGACTCGTTAAGATCAGAATTATAGATTGCCATTTAAAAATGGCCATGCCAGCAAATTTCATTTTTTGCCAAAAATGACCATGATCCGACATCAAATACCCGAGTTATGAGCATTCAAAGATGACCATGTAATATTTTCAGCATTAACAAAAAAATAAGATTTTTGGAGCTTCATAACTTGCATATCTCGGCCAAAATAAGTCCGATCTTTGAGTGGTATACCTTTTTAGACTCGTTAAGATCAGAATTATAGATTGCCATTTAAAAATGGCCATGCCAGCAAATTTCATTTTTTGCCAAAAATGACCATGATCCGACATCAAATACCCGAGTTATGAGCATTCAAAGATGACCATGTAATATTTTCAGCATTAACAAAAAAATAAGATTTTTGGAGCTTCATAACTTGCATATCTCGGCCAAAATAAGTCCGATCTTTGAGTGGTATACCTTTTTAGACTCGTTAAGATCAGAATTATAGATTGCCATTTAAAAATGGCCATGCCAGCAAATTTCATTTTTTGCCAAAAATGACCATGATCCGACATCAAATACCCGAGTTATGAGCATTCAAAGATGACCATGTAATATTTTCAGCATTAACAAAAAAATAAGATTTTTGGAGCTTCATAACTTGCATATCTCGGCCAAAATAAGTCCGATCTTTGAGTGGTATACCTTTTTAGACTCGTTAAGATCAGAATTATAGATTGCCATTTAAAAATGGCCATGCCAGCAAATTTCATTTTTTGCCAAAAATGACCATGATCCGACATCAAATACCCGAGTTATGAGCATTCAAAGATGACCATGTAATATTTTCAGCATTAACAAAAAAATAAGATTTTTGGAGCTTCATAACTTGCATATCTCGGCCAAAATAAGTCCGATCTTTGAGTGGTATACCTTTTTAGACTCGTTAAGATCAGAATTATAGATTGCCATTTAAAAATGGCCATGCCAGCAAATTTCATTTTTTGCCAAAAATGACCATGATCCGACATCAAATACCCGAGTTATGAGCATTCAAAGATGACCATGTAATATTTTCAGCATTAACAAAAAAATAAGATTTTTGGAGCTTCATAACTTGCATATCTCGGCCAAAATAAGTCCGATCTTTGAGTGGTATACCTTTTTAGACTCGTTAAGATCAGAATTATAGATTGCCATTTAAAAATGGCCATGCCAGCAAATTTAATTTTTTGCCAAAAATGACCATGATCCGACATCAAATACCCGAGTTATGAGCATTCAAAGATGACCATGTAATATTTTCAGCATTAACAAAAAAATAAGATTTTTGGAGCTTCATAACTTGCATATCTCGGCCAAAATAAGTCCGATCTTTGAGTGGTATACCTTTTTAGACTCGTTAAGATCAGAATTATAGATTGCCATTTAAAAATGGCCATGCCAGCAAATTTCATTTTTTGCCAAAAATGACCATGATCCGACATCAAATACCCGAGTTATGAGCATTCAAAGATGACCATGTAATATTTTCAGCATTAACAAAAAAATAAGATTTTTGGAGCTTCATAACTTGCATATCTCGGCCAAAATAAGTCCGATCTTTGAGTGGTATACCTTTTTAGACTCGTTAAGATCAGAATTATAGATTGCCATTTAAAAATGGCCATGCCAGCAAATTTCATTTTTTGCCAAAAATGACCATGATCCGACATCAAATACCCGAGTTATGAGCATTCAAAGATGACCATGTAATATTTTCAGCATTAACAAAAAAATAAGATTTTTGGAGCTTCATAACTTGCATATCTCGGCCAAAATAAGTCCGATCTTTGAGTGGTATACCTTTTTAGACTCGTTAAGATCAGAATTATAGATTGCCATTTAAAAATGGCCATGCCAGCAAATTTAATTTTTTGCCAAAAATGACCATGATCCGACATCAAATACCCGAGTTATGAGCATTCAAAAATGACCATGTAATATTTTCAGCATTAACAAAAAAATAAGATTTTTGGAGCTTCATAACTTGCATATCTCGGCCAAAATAAGTCCGATCTTTGAGTGGTATACCTTTTTAGACTCGTTAAGATCAGAATTATAGATTGCCATTTAAAAATGGCCATGCCAGCAAATTTCATTTTTTGCCAAAAATGACCATGATCCGACATCAAATACCCGAGTTATGAGCATTCAAAGATGACCATGTAATATTTTCAGCATTAACAAAAAAATAAGATTTTTGGAGCTTCATAACTTGCATATCTCGGCCAAAATAAGTCCGATCTTTGAGTGGTATACCTTTTTAGACTCGTTAAGATCAGAATTATAGATTGCCATTTAAAAATGGCCATGCCAGAAAATTTAATTTTTTGCCAAAAATGACCATGATCCGACATCAAATACCCGAGTTATGAGCATTCAAAGATGACCATGTAATATTTTCAGCATTAACAAAAAAATAAGATTTTTGGAGCTTCATAACTTGCATATCTCGGCCAAAATAAGTCCGATCTTTGAGTGGTATACCTTTTTAGACTCGTTAAGATCAGAATTATAGATTGCCATTTAAAAATGGCCATGCCAGCAAATTTCATTTTTTGCCAAAAATGACCATGATCCGACATCAAATACCCGAGCTATGAGCATTCAAAGATGACCATGTAATATTTTCAGCATTAACAAAAAAATACGATTTTTGGAGCTTCATAACTTGCATATCTCGGCCAAAATAAGTCCGATCCTTGAGTGGTATACCTTTTTAGACTCGTTAAGATCAGAATTATAGATTGCCATTTAAAAATGGCCATGCCAGCAAATTTCATTTTTTGCCAAAAATGACCATGATCCGACATCAAATACCCGAGTTATGAGCATTCAAAAATAACCATGTTATATTTTCAGCATTATCAAAAAAATAAGATTTTTGGAGCTTCATAACTTGCATATCTCGGTCAAAATAAGTCCGATCTTTGAGTGGTATACCTTTTTAGACTCGTTAAGATCAGAATTATAGATTGCCATTTAAAAATGGCCATGCCAGCAAATTTCATTTTTTGCCAAAAATGACCATGATCCGACATCAAATACCCGAGTTATGAGCATTCAAAGATGACCATGTAATATTTTCAGCATTAACAAAAAAATAAGATTTTTGGAGCTTCATAACTTGCATATCTCGGCCAAAATAAGTCCGATCTTTGAGTGGTATACCTTTTTAGACTCGTTAAGATCAGAATTATAGATTGCCATTTAAAAATGGCCATGCCAGCTAATTTCATTTTTTGCCAAAAATGACCATGATCCGACATCAAATACCCGAGTTATGAGCATTCAAAGATGACCATGTAATATTTTCAGCATTAACAAAAAAATAAGATTTTTGGAGCTTCATAACTTGCATATCTCGGCCAAAATAAGTCCGATCCTTGAGTGGTATACCTTTTTAGACTCGTTAAGATCAGAATTATAGATTACAATTTAAAAATGGCCATGCCAGCAAATTTAATTTTTTGCCAAAAATGACCATGATCCGACATCAAATACCCGAGTTATGAGCATTCAAAGATAACCATGTAATATTTTCAGCATTAACAAAAAAATAAGATTTTTGGAGCTTCATAACTTGCATATTTCGGCCAAAATAAGTCCGATCTTTGAGTGGTATACCTTTTTAGACTCGTTAAGATCAGAATTATAGATTGCCATTTAAAAATGGCCATGCCAGCAAATTTCATTTTTTGCCAAAAATGACAAGGGGTAATATCACTATTTCTGCTATAAATGGGTAAGTTCTGAAATCAAAAGCTTGAAATTACATTTTAATATGTACACTTATACGAGTCTAAAACGGTTTAAATTTCCACGATCCGACATCAAATACCCGAGTTATGAGCATTCAAAGATGACCATGTAAAATTTTCAGAATTAACAAAAATATAAGATTTTTGGAGCTTCATAACTTGCATATCTCGTCCAAAATAAGTCCGATCTTTGAGTGGTATACCTTTTTAGACTCGTTAGGATCAGAATTATAGATTGCCATTTAAAAATGGCCATGCCAGCAAATTTCATTTTTTGCCAAAAATGACCATGATCCGACATCAAATACCCGAGTTATGAGCATTCAAAAATGACCATGTAATATTTTCAGCATTAACAAAAAAATAAGATTTTTGGAGCTTCATAACTTGCATATCTCGGCCAAAATAAGTCCGATCTTTGAGTGGTATACCTTTTTAGACTCGTTAAGATCAGAATTATAGATTGCCATTTAAAAATGGCTATGCCAGCAAATTTCATTTTTTGCCAAAAATGACCATGATCCGACATCAAATACCCGAGTTATGAGCATTCAAAGATGACCATGTAATATTTTCAGCATTAACAAAAAAATAAGATTTTTGGAGCTTCATAACTTGCATATCTCGGCCAAAATAAGTCCGATCTTTGAGTGGTATACCTTTTTAGACTCGTTAAGATCAGAATTATAGATTGCCATTTAAAAATGGCCATGCCAGCAAATTTCATTTTTTGCCAAAAATGACCATGATCCGACATCAAATACCCGAGTTATGAGCATTCAAAAATGACCATGTAATATTTTCAGCATTAACAAAAAAATAAGATTTTTGGAGCTTCATAACTTGCATATCTCGGCCAAAATAAGTCCGATCTTTGAGTGGTATACCTTTTTAGACTCGTTAAGATCAGAATTATAGATTGCCATTTAAAAATGGCCATGCCAGAAAATTTAATTTTTTGCCAAAAATGACCATGATCCGACATCAAATACCCGAGTTATGAGCATTCAAAGATGACCATGTAATATTTTCAGCATTAACAAAAAAATAAGATTTTTGGAGCTTCATAACTTGCATATCTCGGCCAAAATAAGTCCGATCTTTGAGTGGTATACCTTTTTAGACTCGTTAAGATCAGAATTATAGATTGCCATTTAAAAATGGCCATGCCAGCAAATTTCATTTTTTGCCAAAAATGACCATGATCCGACATCAAATACCCGAGTTATGAGCATTCAAAGATGACCATGTAATATTTTCAGCATTAACAAAAAAATAAGATTTTTGGAGCTTCATAACTTGCATATCTCGGCCAAAATAAGTCCGATCTTTGAGTGGTATACCTTTTTAGACTCGTTAAGATCAGAATTATAGATTGCCATTTAAAAATGGCCATGCCAGCAAATTTCATTTTTTGCCAAAAATGACCATGATCCGACATCAAATACCCGAGTTATGAGCATTCAAAGATGACCATGTAATATTTTCAGCATTAACAAAAAAATAAGATTTTTGGAGCTTCATAACTTGCATATCTCGGCCAAAATAAGTCCGATCTTTGAGTGGTATACCTTTTTAGACTCGTTAAGATCAGAATTATAGATTGCCATTTAAAAATGGCCATGCCAGCAAATTTCATTTTTTGCCAAAAATGACCATGATCCGACATCAAATACCCGAGTTATGAGCATTCAAAGATGACCATGTAATATTTTCAGCATTAACAAAAAAATAAGATTTTTGGAGCTTCATAACTTGCATATCTCGGCCAAAATAAGTCCGATCTTTGAGTGGTATACCTTTTTAGACTCGTTAAGATCAGAATTATAGATTGCCATTTAAAAATGGCCATGCCAGCAAATTTCATTTTTTGCCAAAAATGACCATGATCCGACATCAAATACCCGAGTTATGAGCATTCAAAGATGACCATGTAATATTTTCAGCATTAACAAAAAAATAAGATTTTTGGAGCTTCATAACTTGCATATCTCGGCCAAAATAAGTCCGATCTTTGAGTGGTATACCTTTTTAGACTCGTTAAGATCAGAATTATAGATTGCCATTTAAAAATGGCCATGCCAGCAAATTTCATTTTTTGCCAAAAATGACCATGATCCGACATCAAATACCCGAGTTATGAGCATTCAAAGATGACCATGTAATATTTTCAGCATTAACAAAAAAATAAGATTTTTGGAGCTTCATAACTTGCATATCTCGGCCAAAATAAGTCCGATCTTTGAGTGGTATACCTTTTTAGACTCGTTAAGATCAGAATTATAGATTGCCATTTAAAAATGGCCATGCCAGCAAATTTCATTTTTTGCCAAAAATGACCATGATCCGACATCAAATACCCGAGTTATGAGCATTCAAAGATGACCATGTAATATTTTCAGCATTAACAAAAAAATAAGATTTTTGGAGCTTCATAACTTGCATATCTCGGCCAAAATAAGTCCGATCTTTGAGTGGTATACCTTTTTAGACTCGTTAAGATCAGAATTATAGATTGCCATTTAAAAATGGCCATGCCAGCAAATTTCATTTTTTGCCAAAAATGACCATGATCCGACATCAAATACCCGAGTTATGAGCATTCAAAGATGACCATGTAATATTTTCAGCATTAACAAAAAAATAAGATTTTTGGAGCTTCATAACTTGCATATCTCGGCCAAAATAAGTCCGATCTTTGAGTGGTATACCTTTTTAGACTCGTTAAGATCAGAATTATAGATTGCCATTTAAAAATGGCCATGCCAGCAAATTTCATTTTTTGCCAAAAATGACCATGATCCGACATCAAATACCCGAGTTATGAGCATTCAAAGATGACCATGTAATATTTTCAGCATTAACAAAAAAATAAGATTTTTGGAGCTTCATAACTTGCATATCTCGGCCAAAATAAGTCCGATCTTTGAGTGGTATACCTTTTTAGACTCGTTAAGATCAGAATTATAGATTGCCATTTAAAAATGGCCATGCCAGCAAATTTCATTTTTTGCCAAAAATGACCATGATCCGACATCAAATACCCGAGTTATGAGCATTCAAAGATGACCATGTAATATTTTCAGCATTAACAAAAAAATAAGATTTTTGGAGCTTCATAACTTGCATATCTCGGCCAAAATAAGTCCGATCTTTGAGTGGTATACCTTTTTAGACTCGTTAAGATCAGAATTATAGATTGCCATTTAAAAATGGCCATGCCAGCAAATTTCATTTTTTGCCAAAAATGACCATGATCCGACATCAAATACCCGAGTTATGAGCATTCAAAGATGACCATGTAATATTTTCAGCATTAACAAAAAAATAAGATTTTTGGAGCTTCATAACTTGCATATCTCGGCCAAAATAAGTCCGATCTTTGAGTGGTATACCTTTTTAGACTCGTTAAGATCAGAATTATAGATTGCCATTTAAAAATGGCCATGCCAGCAAATTTCATTTTTTGCCAAAAATGACCATGATCCGACATCAAATACCCGAGTTATGAGCATTCAAAGATGACCATGTAATATTTTCAGCATTAACAAAAAAATAAGATTTTTGGAGCTTCATAACTTGCATATCTCGGCCAAAATAAGTCCGATCTTTGAGTGGTATACCTTTTTAGACTCGTTAAGATCAGAATTATAGATTGCCATTTAAAAATGGCCATGCCAGCAAATTTCATTTTTTGCCAAAAATGACCATGATCCGACATCAAATACCCGAGTTATGAGCATTCAAAGATGACCATGTAATATTTTCAGCATTAACAAAAAAATAAGATTTTTGGAGCTTCATAACTTGCATATCTCGGCCAAAATAAGTCCGATCTTTGAGTGGTATACCTTTTTAGACTCGTTAAGATCAGAATTATAGATTGCCATTTAAAAATGGCCATGCCAGCAAATTTCATTTTTTGCCAAAAATGACCATGATCCGACATCAAATACCCGAGTTATGAGCATTCAAAGATGACCATGTAATATTTTCAGCATTAACAAAAAAATAAGATTTTTGGAGCTTCATAACTTGCATATCTCGGCCAAAATAAGTCCGATCTTTGAGTGGTATACCTTTTTAGACTCGTTAAGATCAGAATTATAGATTGCCATTTAAAAATGGCCATGCCAGCAAATTTCATTTTTTGCCAAAAATGACCATGATCCGACATCAAATACCCGAGTTATGAGCATTCAAAGATGACCATGTAATATTTTCAGCATTAACAAAAAAATAAGATTTTTGGAGCTTCATAACTTGCATATCTCGGCCAAAATAAGTCCGATCTTTGAGTGGTATACCTTTTTAGACTCGTTAAGATCAGAATTATAGATTGCCATTTAAAAATGGCCATGCCAGCAAATTTCATTTTTTGCCAAAAATGACCATGATCCGACATCAAATACCCGAGTTATGAGCATTCAAAGATGACCATGTAATATTTTCAGCATTAACAAAAAAATAAGATTTTTGGAGCTTCATAACTTGCATATCTCGGCCAAAATAAGTCCGATCTTTGAGTGGTATACCTTTTTAGACTCGTTAAGATCAGAATTATAGATTGCCATTTAAAAATGGCCATGCCAGCAAATTTAATTTTTTGCCAAAAATGACCATGATCCGACATCAAATACCCGAGTTATGAGCATTCAAAGATGACCATGTAATATTTTCAGCATTAACAAAAAAATAAGATTTTTGGAGCTTCATAACTTGCATATCTCGGCCAAAATAAGTCCGATCTTTGAGTGGTATACCTTTTTAGACTCGTTAAGATCAGAATTATAGATTGCCATTTAAAAATGGCCATGCCAGCAAATTTCATTTTTTGCCAAAAATGACCATGATCCGACATCAAATACCCGAGTTATGAGCATGCAAAGATGACCATGTAATATTTTCAGTATTAACAAAAAAATAAGATTTTTTGGAGCTTCTTATAACTTGCATATCTCGGCCAAAATAAGTCCGATCTTTGAGTGGTATACCTTTTTGGACTCGTTAAGATCAGAATTATAGATTGCCATTTAAAAATGGCCATGCCAGCAAATTTCATTTTTTGCCAAAAATGACCATGATCCGACATCAAATACCCGAGTTATGAGCATTCAAAGATGACCATGTAATATTTTCAGCATTAACAAAAAAATAAGATTTTTGGAGCTTCATAACTTGCATATCTCGGCCAAAATAAGTCCGATCTTTGAGTGGTATACCTTTTTAGACTCGTTAAGATCAGAATTATAGATTGCCATTTAAAAATGGCCATGCCAGCAAATTTCATTTTTTGCCAAAAATGACCATGATCCGACATCAAATACCCGAGTTATGAGCATTCAAAGATGACCATGTAATATTTTCAGCATTAACAAAAAAATAAGATTTTTGGAGCTTCATAACTTGCATATCTCGGCCAAAATAAGTCCGATCTTTGAGTGGTATACCTTTTTAGACTCGTTAAGATCAGAATTATAGATTGCCATTTAAAAATGGCCATGCCAGCAAATTTCATTTTTTGCCAAAAATGACCATGATCCGACATCAAATACCCGAGTTATGAGCATTCAAAGATGACCATGTAATATTTTCAGCATTAACAAAAAAATAAGATTTTTGGAGCTTCATAACTTGCATATCTCGGCCAAAATAAGTCCGATCTTTGAGTGGTATACCTTTTTAGACTCGTTAAGATCAGAATTATAGATTGCCATTTAAAAATGGCCATGCCAGCAAATTTCATTTTTTGCCAAAAATGACCATGATCCGACATCAAATACCCGAGTTATGAGCATTCAAAGATGACCATGTAATATTTTCAGCATTAACAAAAAAATAAGATTTTTGGAGCTTCATAACTTGCATATCTCGGCCAAAATAAGTCCGATCTTTGAGTGGTATACCTTTTTAGACTCGTTAAGATCAGAATTATAGATTGCCATTTAAAAATGGCCATGCCAGCAAATTTCATTTTTTGCCAAAAATGACCATGATCCGACATCAAATACCCGAGTTATGAGCATTCAAAGATGACCATGTAATATTTTCAGCATTAACAAAAAAATAAGATTTTTGGAGCTTCATAACTTGCATATCTCGGCCAAAATAAGTCCGATCTTTGAGTGGTATACCTTTTTAGACTCGTTAAGATCAGAATTATAGATTGCCATTTAAAAATGGCCATGCCAGCAAATTTCATTTTTTGCCAAAAATGACCATGATCCGACATCAAATACCCGAGTTATGAGCATTCAAAGATGACCATGTAATATTTTCAGCATTAACAAAAAAATAAGATTTTTGGAGCTTCATAACTTGCATATCTCGGCCAAAATAAGTCCGATCTTTGAGTGGTATACCTTTTTAGACTCGTTAAGATCAGAATTATAGATTGCCATTTAAAAATGGCCATGCCAGCAAATTTCATTTTTTGCCAAAAATGACCATGATCCGACATCAAATACCCGAGTTATGAGCATTCAAAGATGACCATGTAATATTTTCAGCATTAACAAAAAAATAAGATTTTTGGAGCTTCATAACTTGCATATCTCGGCCAAAATAAGTCCGATCTTTGAGTGGTATACCTTTTTAGACTCGTTAAGATCAGAATTATAGATTGCCATTTAAAAATGGCCATGCCAGCAAATTTCATTTTTTGCCAAAAATGACCATGATCCGACATCAAATACCCGAGTTATGAGCATTCAAAGATGACCATGTAATATTTTCAGCATTAACAAAAAAATAAGATTTTTGGAGCTTCATAACTTGCATATCTCGGCCAAAATAAGTCCGATCTTTGAGTGGTATACCTTTTTAGACTCGTTAAGATCAGAATTATAGATTGCCATTTAAAAATGGCCATGCCAGCAAATTTCATTTTTTGCCAAAAATGACCATGATCCGACATCAAATACCCGAGTTATGAGCATTCAAAGATGACCATGTAATATTTTCAGCATTAACAAAAAAATAAGATTTTTGGAGCTTCATAACTTGCATATCTCGGCCAAAATAAGTCCGATCTTTGAGTGGTATACCTTTTTAGACTCGTTAAGATCAGAATTATAGATTGCCATTTAAAAATGGCCATGCCAGCAAATTTCATTTTTTGCCAAAAATGACCATGATCCGACATCAAATACCCGAGTTATGAGCATTCAAAGATGACCATGTAATATTTTCAGCATTAACAAAAAAATAAGATTTTTGGAGCTTCATAACTTGCATATCTCGGCCAAAATAAGTCCGATCTTTGAGTGGTATACCTTTTTAGACTCGTTAAGATCAGAATTATAGATTGCCATTTAAAAATGGCCATGCCAGCAAATTTCATTTTTTGCCAAAAATGACCATGATCCGACATCAAATACCCGAGTTATGAGCATTCAAAGATGACCATGTAATATTTTCAGCATTAACAAAAAAATAAGATTTTTGGAGCTTCATAACTTGCATATCTCGGCCAAAATAAGTCCGATCTTTGAGTGGTATACCTTTTTAGACTCGTTAAGATCAGAATTATAGATTGCCATTTAAAAATGGCCATGCCAGCAAATTTCATTTTTTGCCAAAAATGACCATGATCCGACATCAAATACCCGAGTTATGAGCATTCAAAGATGACCATGTAATATTTTCAGCATTAACAAAAAAATAAGATTTTTGGAGCTTCATAACTTGCATATCTCGGCCAAAATAAGTCCGATCTTTGAGTGGTATACCTTTTTAGACTCGTTAAGATCAGAATTATAGATTGCCATTTAAAAATGGCCATGCCAGCAAATTTCATTTTTTGCCAAAAATGACCATGATCCGACATCAAATACCCGAGTTATGAGCATTCAAAGATGACCATGTAATATTTTCAGCATTAACAAAAAAATAAGATTTTTGGAGCTTCATAACTTGCATATCTCGGCCAAAATAAGTCCGATCTTTGAGTGGTATACCTTTTTAGACTCGTTAAGATCAGAATTATAGATTGCCATTTAAAAATGGCCATGCCAGCAAATTTCATTTTTTGCCAAAAATGACCATGATCCGACATCAAATACCCGAGTTATGAGCATTCAAAGATGACCATGTAATATTTTCAGCATTAACAAAAAAATAAGATTTTTGGAGCTTCATAACTTGCATATCTCGGCCAAAATAAGTCCGATCTTTGAGTGGTATACCTTTTTAGACTCGTTAAGATCAGAATTATAGATTGCCATTTAAAAATGGCCATGCCAGCAAATTTCATTTTTTGCCAAAAATGACCATGATCCGACATCAAATACCCGAGTTATGAGCATTCAAAGATGACCATGTAATATTTTCAGCATTAACAAAAAAATAAGATTTTTGGAGCTTCATAACTTGCATATCTCGGCCAAAATAAGTCCGATCTTTGAGTGGTATACCTTTTTAGACTCGTTAAGATCAGAATTATAGATTGCCATTTAAAAATGGCCAT
>JAWNPD010000191.1:0-21418 GCA_035045305.1 Drosophila maculinotata | reverse complement strand
TCAGGAATTCGGTTGACTTGTCAAAAGTCATTATGACAAAATAGTTGCCAAATTTACAAAAATTACATTCTGAGACTCTAAACAGCCATAACTTTGTCAAAACTGATCCGATTTACATTTCCATAGTCATTTTGATCGTTGTTTATTGTCCTTAATAATTCAGTAATCAAAGTTAAAAAACTTCGAAAATTCGGCTTACTTGTCAAAAGTTATATTTAAAAAAAAAATATTGCCAAATTCCCAAAAATTACATTCTGAGACTTTAAACAGCCATAACTTTGTCAAAACTGATCCGATTTACATTTCCAAAGTCATTTTGATCGTTGTTTATTGTCCTTAATAATTCTGTAATCAAAGTTGAAAAACTTCAGAAATTCGATTTACTTGTCAAAAGTCATTATGACAAAAAAAATTGTTAATTCCCAAAAATTACCTTCTGATACTTCAAACAGCCATACATTTGTCAAAACTGATCCGATTTACATTTCCAAAGTCATTTTGATCGTTGTTTATTGTCCTTAATAATTCTGTAATCAAAGTTGAAAAACTTCGGAAATTCAGTTTTCTTGTCAAAAGTCATGTTGACAAGTAAGTTTTCAAATCCCCAAAAATTACCTTCTGAGACTTTAAACAGCCATAACTTTGTCAAAACTGATCCGATTTACATTTCCAAAGTCATTTTGATAGTTGTTTAGTGTCCTTAATAATTCTGTAATCAAAGTTAAAAAACTTCGGAAATTCGGTTTATTTGTCAAAAGTTATGATTACAAAACAAAATGCTTAATTCCCAAAAATTACCTTCTGAGACTTCAAACAGCCATAACTTTGTCAAAACTGATCCGATTTACATTTCCAAAGTCATTTTGATCGTTGTTTATTGTCCTTAATAATTCTGTAATCAAAGATGAAAAACTTCAAAAATTCGTTTGACTTGTCAAAAGTCATTATGACAAAAAAATTGCCAAATTTACAAAAATTACATTCTGAGACTTTAAACAGCCATAACTTTGTCAAAACTGATCCGATTTACATTTCCAAAGTCATTTTGATCGTTGCTTATTGTCCTTAATAATGCTGTAATCAAAGTTAAACAACTTCGGAAATTCGGTTTACTTGTCAAAATAATAATGACTTTATAGTTGCCTAATTCCCAAAAATTACCTTCTGAGACTTCAAACAGCCATAATTTTGTCAAAGCTGATCCGATTTACATTTCCAAAGTCATTTTGATCGTTGTTTATTGTCTTTAATAATTCTGTAATCAAAGTTAAATAACTTCGGAAATTCAGTTTTCTTGTCAAAATAATAATGACTTTATAGTTGCTAAATTCCCAAAAATTACCTTCTGAGACTTCAAACAACCATAACTTTGTCAAAACTGATCCGATTTACATTTCCAAAGTCATTTTGATCGTTGTTTATTGTCCTTAATAATTCTGTAATCAAAGTTGAATAACTTCGGAAATTCAGTTTTCTTGTCAAAAGTCATGTTGACAAGTTAGTTTTCAAATCCCCAAAAATTACCTTCTGAGACTTTAAACAGCCATAACTTTGTCAAAACTGATCCGATTTACATTTGCAAAGTCATTTTGATCGTTGTTTATCGTCCTTAATAATTCTGTAATCAAAGTTGAAAAACTTCAGAAAATCGGTTGACTTGTAAAAAGTCATTATGACAAAATAGTTGCCAAATTTACAAAAATTAAATTCTGAGACTTTAAACAGCCATAACTTTGTCA
This sequence comes from Drosophila maculinotata, assembly GCA_035045305.1. Lineage (NCBI taxonomy): Eukaryota > Metazoa > Arthropoda > Insecta > Diptera > Drosophilidae > Drosophila > Drosophila maculinotata. Next base: position 19,679 of record JAWNPD010000191.1, on the reverse strand, counting down.
AAACTGATCCGATTTACATTTCCAAAGTCATTTTGATCGTTGCTTATTGTCCTTAATAATGCTGTAATCAAAGTTAAACAACTTCGGAAATTCGGTTTACTTGTCAAAATAATAATGACTTTATAGTTGCTAAATTCCCAAAAATTACCTTCTGAGACTTCAAACAACCATAACTTTGTCAAAACTGATCCGATTTACATTTCCAAAGTCATTTTGATCGTTGTTTAGTGTCCTTAATAATTCTGTAATCAAAGTTGAAAAACTTCAGAAATTCAGTTGACTTGTCAAAAGTCATTATGACAAAATAGTTGCCAAATTTACAAAAATTACATTCTGAGACTTTAAACAGCTATAACTTTGTCAAAACTGATCCGATTTACATTTCCAAAGTCATTTTGATCGTTGTTTATTGTCCTTAATAATTCTGTAATCAAAGTTGAAAAACTTCGGAAATTCGGTTTACTTGTCAAAAGTCATAATGACAAAAAAATTGCCAAATTCCCAAAAATTACCTTCTGAGACTTCAAACAGCCATAACTTTGTCAAAACTGATCCGATTTACATTTCCAAAGTCATTTTGATCGTTGTTTATTGTCCTTAATAATTCTGTAATCAAAGTTGAAAAACTTCGGAAATTCAGTTTTCTTGTCAAAAGTCATGTTGACAAGTAAGTTTTCAAATCCCCAAAAATTACCTTCTGAGACTTCAAACAGCCATAACTTTGTCAAAACTGATCCGATTTACATTTCCAAAGTCATTTTGATCGTTGTTTATTGTCCTTAATAATTCTGTAATCAAAGTTGAAAAACTTCCAAAATTCGTTTGACTTGTCAAAAGTCATTATGACAAAATAGTTGCCAAATTTACAAAAATTACATTCTGAGACTTTAAACAGCCATAACTTTGTCAAAACTGATCCGATTTACATTTCCAAAGTCATTTTGATCGTTGCTTATTGTCCTTAATAATGCTGTAATCAAAGTTAAACAACTTCGGAAATTCGGTTTACTTGTCAAAATAATAATGACTTTATAGTTGCCTAATTCCCAAAAATTACCTTCTGAGACTTCAAACAGCCATAATTTTGTCAAAACTGATCCGATTTACATTTCCAAAGTCATTTTGATCGTTGTTTATTGTCTTTAATAATTCTGTAATCAAAGTTGAATAACTTCGGAAATTCAGTTTTCTTGTCAAAAGTCATGTTGACAAGTAAGTTTTCAAATCCCCAAAAATTACCTTCTGAGACTTCAAACAGCCATAACTTTGTCAAAACTGATCCGATTTACATTTCCAAAGTCATTTTGATCGTTGTTTATTGTCCTTAATAATTCTGTAATCAAAGTTAAAAAACTTCAGAAATTCGGTTGACTTGTCAAAAGTCATTATGACAAAAAAATTGCCAAATTTACAAAAATTACCTTCTGAGACTTTAAACAGCCATAACTTTGTCAAAACTGATCCAATTTACATTTCCAAAGTCATTTTGATCGTTGTTTATTGTCCTTAATAATTCTGTAATCAAAGTTGAAAAACTTCGGAAATTCGGTTTACTTGTCAAAAGTCATTATGACAAAATAAGTTGCCAATTTCCAAAAATTACCTTCTGAGACTTCAAACAGCCATAACTTTGTCAAAACTGATCCGATTTACATTTCCAAAGTCATTTTGATCGTTGTTTATTGTCCTTAATAATTCTGTAATCAAAGTTAAAAAACTTCGGAAATTCGGTTTACTTGTCAAAAGTCATTATGACAAAAAAAATGCTTAATTCCCAAAAATTACCTTCTGAGACTTCAAACAGCCATAACTTTGTCAAAACTGATCCGATTTACATTTCCAAAGTCATTTTGATCGTTGTTTATTGTCCTTAATAATTCTGTAATCAAAGTTGAAAAACTTCGGAAATTCGGTTTACTTGTCAAAAGTCATAATGACAAAATAGTTGCCAAATTCCCAAAAATTACCTTCTGAGACTTCAAACAGCCATAACTTTGTCAAAACTGATCCGATTTACATTTCCAAAGTCATTTTGATCGTTGTTTATTGTCCTTAATAATTCTGTAATCAAAGTTGAAAAACTTCGGAAATTCAGTTTTCTTGTCAAAAGTCATGTTGACAAATATAGTTGCCAAATTCCCAAAAATTACCTTCTGAGACTTCAAACAGCCATAACTTTGTCAAAACTGATCCGATTTACATTTCCAAAGTCATTTTGATCGTTGTTTATTGTCCTTAATAATTCTGTAATCAAAGTTAAAAAACTTCGGAAATTCGGTTTACTTGTCAAAAGTCATAATGACAAAAAAATTGCCAAATTCCCAAAAATTACCTTCTGAGACTTTAAACAGCCATAACTTTGTCAAAACTGATCCGATTTACATTTCCAAAGTCATTTTGATCGTTGTTTATTGTCCTTAATAATTCTGTAATCAAAGTTGAAAAACTTCAGAAAATCGGTTGACTTGTAAAAAGTCATTATGACAAAATAGTTGCCAAATTTACAAAAATTAAATTCTGAGACTTTAAACAGCCATAACTTTGTCAAAACTGATCCGATTTACATTTCCAAAGTCATTTTGATCGTTGTTTATTGTCCTTAATAATTCTGTAATCAAAGTTGAAAAACTTCGGAAATTCAGTTTTCTTGTCAAAAGTCATGTTGACAAGTTAGTTTTCAAATCCCCAAAAATTACCTTCTGAGACTTTAAACAGCCATAACTTTGTCAAAACTGATCCGATTTACATTTCCAAAGTCATTTTGATCGTTGTTTATTGTCCTTAATAATTCTGTAATCAAAGTTGAAAAACTTCGGAAATTCAGTTTTCTTGTCAAAAGTCATGTTGACAAGTAAGTTTTCAAATCCCCAAAAATTACCTTCTGAGACTTTAAACAGCCATAACTTTGTCAAAACTGATCCGATTTACATTTCCAAAGTCATTTTGATCGTTGTTTATTGTCCTTAATAATTCTGTAATCAAAGTTAAAAAACTTCGGAAATTCGGTTTACTTGTCAAAAGTCATAATGACAAAATAGTTGCTAAATTCCCAAAAATTACCTTCTGAGACTTCAAACAGCCATAACTTTGTCAAAACTGATCCGATTTACATTTCCAAAGTCATTTTGATCGTTGTTTATTGTCCTTAATAATTCTGTAATCAAAGTTGAAAAACTTCAGAAATTCGGTTGACTTGTCAAAAGTCATTATGACAAAATAGTTGCCAAATTTACAAAAATTACATTCTGAGACTTTAAACAGCCATAACTTTGTCAAAACTGATCCGATTTACATTTCCAAAGTCATTTTGATCGTTGTTTATTGTCCTTAATAATTCTGTAATCAAAGTTAAAAAACTTCGGAAATTCGGTTTACTTGTCAAAAGTCATAATGACAAAATAGTTGCCAAATTCCCAAAAATTACCTTCTGAGACTTCAAACAGCCATAACTTTGTCAAAACTGATCCGATTTACATTTCCAAAGTCATTTTGATCGTTGTTTATTGTCCTTAATAATTCTGTAATCAAAGTTGAAAAACTTCGGAAATTCAGTTTTCTTGTCAAAAGTCATGTTGACAAGTAAGTTTTCAAATCCCCAAAAATTACCTTCTGAGACTTCAAACAGCCATAACTTTGTCAAAACTGATCCGATTTACATTTCCAAAGTCATTTTGATCGTTGTTTATTGTCCTTAATAATTCTGTAATCAAAGTTGAAAAACTTCAGAAATTCAGTTTGACTTGTCAAAAGTCATTATGACAAAATAGTTGCCAAATTTCCAAAAATTACCTTCTGAGACTTTAAACAGCCATAACTTTGTCAAAACTGATCCGATTTACATTTCCAAAGTCATTTTGATCGTTGTTTATTGTCCTTAATAATTCTGTAATCAAAGTTGAAAAACTTCGGAAATTCGGTTTACTTGTCAAAAGTCATAATGACAATATAGTTGCCAAATTCCCAAAAATTACCTTCTGAGACTTCAAACAGCCATAACTTTGTCAAAACTGATCCGATTTACATTTCCAAAGTCATTTTGATCGTTGTTTATTGTCCTTAATAATTCTGTAATCAAAGTTGAAAAACTTCGGAAATTCAGTTTTCTTGTCAAAAGTCATGTTGACAAGTTAGTTTTCAAATCCACAAAAATTACCTTCTGAGACTTTAAACAGCCATAACTTTGTCAAAACTGATCCGATTTACATTTCCAAAGTCATTTTGATCGTTGTTTATTGTCCTTAATAATTCTGTAATCAAAGTTAAAAAACTTCAGAAATTCGGTTTACTTGTCAAAAGTCATTATGACAAAAAAATTGCCAAATTTCCAAAAATTACCTTCTGAGACTTCAAACAGCCATAACTTTGTCAAAACTGATCCGATTTACATTTCCAAAGTCATTTTGATCGTTGTTTATTGTCCTTAATAATTCTGTAATCAAAGTTGAAAAACTTCGGAAATTCGGTTTACTTGTCAAAAGTCATATTGACAAAATAAGTTGTCAAATTCCCAAAAATTACCTTCTGAGACTTCAAACAACCATAACTTTGTCAAAACTGATCCGATTTACATTTCCAAAGTCATTTTGATCGTTGTCCTTAATAATTCTGTAATCAAAGTTAAAAAACTTCGGAAATTCGGTTTACTTGTCAAAAGTCATAATGACAAAAAAAATGCTTAATTCCCAAAAATTACCTTCTGAGACTTCAAACAGCCATAACTTTGTCAAAACTGATCCGATTTACATTTCCAAAGTCATTTTGATCGTTGTTTATTGTCCTTAATAATTCTGTAATCAAAGTTAAAAAACTTCGGAAATTCGGTTTACTTGTCAAAAGTCATAATGACAATATAGTTGCCAAATTCCCAAAAATTACCTTCTGAGACTTCAAACAGCCATAACTTTGTCAAAACTGATCCGATTTACATTTCCAAAGTCATTTTGATCGTTGTTTATTGTCCTTAATAATTCTGTAATCAAAGTTGAAAAACTTCGGAAATTCAGTTTTCTTGTCAAAAGTCATAATTGACAAAATAAGTTGCCAAATTCCCAAAAATTACCTTCTGAGACTTCAAACAGCCATAACTTTGTCAAAACTGATCCGATTTACATTTCCAAAGTCATTTTGATCGTTGTTTATTGTCCTTAATAATTCTGTAATCAAAGTTAAAAAACTTCGGAAATTCGGTTTACTTGTCAAAAGTCATTATGACAAAAAAATTGCCAAATTCCCAAAAATTACCTTCTGAGACTTCAAACAGCCATAACTTTGTCAAAACTGATCCGATTTACATTTCCAAAGTCATTTTGATCGTTGTTTATTGTCCTTAATAATTCTGTAATCAAAGTTGAAAAACTTCAGAAATTCGGTTGACTTGTCAAAAGTCATTATGACAAAAAAATTGCCAAATTTACAAAAATTACATTCTGAGACTTTAAACAGCCATAACTTTGTCAAAACTGATCCGATTTACATTTCCAAAGTCATTTTGATCGTTGTTTATTGTCCTTAATAATTCTGTAATCAAAGTTGAATAACTTCGGAAATTCAGTTTTCTTGTCAAAAGTCATGTTGACAAGTATAGTTTTCAAATTCCCAAAAATTACCTTCTGAGACTTTAAACAGCCATAACTTTGTCAAAACTGATCCGATTTACATTTCCAAAGTCATTTTGATCGTTGTTTATTGTCCTTAATAATTCTGTAATCAAAGTTAAAAAACTTCGGAAATTCAGTTTTCTTGTCAAAAGTCATGTTGACAAGATAAGTTTCTCAAATTCCCAAAAATTACCTTCTGAGACTTTAAACAGCCATAACTTTGTCAAAACTGATCCGATTTACATTTGCAAAGTCATTTTGATCGTTGTTTATCGTCCTTAATAATTCTGTAATCAAAGTTGAAAAACTTCAGAAAATCGGTTGACTTGTAAAAAGTCATTATGACAAAATAGTTGCCAAATTTACAAAAATTAAATTCTGAGACTTTAAACAGCCATAACTTTGTCAAAACTGATCCGATTTACATTTCCAAAGTCATTTTGATCGTTGCTTATTGTCCTTAATAATGCTGTAATCAAAGTTAAACAACTTCGGAAATTCGGCTTACTTGTCAAAATAATAATGACTTTATAGTTGCTAAATTCCCAAAAATTACCTTCTGAGACTTCAAACAACCATAACTTTGTCAAAACTGATCCGATTTACATTTCCAAAGTCATTTTGATCGTTGTTTAGTGTCCTTAATAATTCTGTAATCAAAGTTGAAAAACTTCAGAAATTCGGTTGACTTGTCAAAAGTCATTATGACAAAATAGTTGCCAAATTTACAAAAATTACATTCTGAGACTCTAAACAGCCATAACTTTGTCAAAACTGTTCCGATTTACATTTCCATAGTCATTTTGATCGTTGTTTATTGTCCTTAATAATTCAGTAATCAAAGTTAAAAAACTTCGAAAATTCGGCTTACTTGTCAAAAGTTATATTTAAAAAAAAAATATTGCCAAATTCCCAAAAATTACATTCTGAGACTTTAAACAGCCATAACTTTGTCAAAACTGATCCGATTTACATTTCCAAAGTCATTTTGATCGTTGTTTATTGTCCTTAATAATTCTGTAATCAAAGTTGAAAAACTTCAGAAATTCGATTTACTTGTCAAAAGTCATTATGACAAAAAAAATTGTTAATTCCCAAAAATTACCTTCTGATACTTCAAACAGCCATACATTTGTCAAAACTGATCCGATTTACATTTCCAAAGTCATTTTGATCGTTGTTTATTGTCCTTAATAATTCTGTAATCAAAGTTGAAAAACTTCGGAAATTCAGTTTTCTTGTCAAAAGTCATGTTGACAAGTAAGTTTTCAAATCCCCAAAAATTACCTTCTGAGACTTTAAACAGCCATAACTTTGTCAAAACTGATCCGATTTACATTTCCAAAGTCATTTTGATCGTTGTTTATTGTCCTTAATAATTCTGTAATCAAAGTTGAAAAACTTCCAAAATTCGTTTGACTTGTCAAAAGTCATTATGACAAAATAGTTGCCAAATTTACAAAAATTACATTCTGAGACTTTAAACAGCCATAACTTTGTCAAAACTGATCCGATTTACATTTCCAAAGTCATTTTGATCGTTGCTTATTGTCCTTAATAATGCTGTAATCAAAGTTAAACAACTTCGGAAATTCGGTTTACTTGTCAAAATAATAATGACTTTATAGTTGCCAAATTCCCAAAAATTACCTTCTGAGACTTCAAACAGCCATAACTTTGTCAAAGCTGATCCGATTTACATTTCCAAAGTCATTTTGATCGTTGTTTATTGTCTTTAATAATTCTGTAATCAAAGTTAAAAAACTTCGGAAATTCAGTTTTCTTGTCAAAAGTCATAATGACAATTATAGTTGCTAAATTCCCAAAAATTACCTTCTGAGACTTCAAACAGCCATAACTTTGTCAAAACTGATCCGATTTACATTTCCAAAGTCATTTTGATCGTTGTTTATTGTCCTTAATAATTCTGTAATCAAAGTTGAAAAACTTCGGAAATTCAGTTTTCTTGTCAAAAGTCATGTTGACAAGTAAGTTGTTCAAATCCCCAAAAATTACCTTCTGAGACTTCAAACAGCCATAACTTTGTCAAAACTGATCCGATTTACATTTCCAAAGTCATTTTGATCGTTGTTTATTGTCCTTAATAATTCTGTAATCAAAGTTGAAAAACTTCAGAAATTCGGTTTACTTGTCAAAAGTCATGTATGACAAAATAAGTTGCCAAATTTCCAAAAATTACCTTCTGAGACTTTAAACAGCCATAACTTTGTCAAAACTGATCCGATTTACATTTCCAAAGTCATTTTGATCGTTGTTTATTGTCCTTAATAATTCTGTAATCAAAGTTAAAAAACTTCGGAAATTCGGTTTACTTGTCAAAAGTCATAATGACAAATAAAGTTGCTAAATTCCCAAAAATTACCTTCTGAGACTTCAAACAGCCATAACTTTGTCAAAACTGATCCGATTTACATTTCCAAAGTCATTTTGATCGTTGTTTATTGTCCTTAATAATTCTGTAATCAAAGTTGAAAAACTTCAGAAATTCGGTTGACTTGTCAAAAGTCATTATGACAAAATAGTTGCCAAATTTACAAAAATTACATTCTGAGACTTTAAACAGCCATAACTTTGTCAAAACTGATCCGATTTACATTTCCAAAGTCATTTTGATCGTTGTTTATTGTCCTTAATAATTCTGTAATCAAAGTTAAAAAACTTCGGAAATTCGGTTTACTTGTCAAAAGTCATAATGACATTATAGTTGCCAAATTCCCAAAAATTACCTTCTGAGACTTCAAACAGCCATAACTTTGTCAAAACTGATCCGATTTACATTTCCAAAGTCATTTTGATCGTTGTTTATTGTCCTTAATAATTCTGTAATCAAAGTTGAAAAACTTCGGAAATTCAGTTTTCTTGTCAAAAGTCATGATTGACAAAATAAGTTTTCAAATCCCCAAAAATTACCTTCTGAGACTTCAAACAGCCATAACTTTGTCAAAACTGATCCGATTTACATTTCCAAAGTCATTTTGATCGTTGTTTATTGTCCTTAATAATTCTGTAATCAAAGTTGAAAAACTTCAGAAATTCGGTTTGACTTGTCAAAAGTCATTATGACAAAATAGTTGCCAAATTTACAAAAATTACCTTCTGAGACTTTAAACAGCCATAACTTTGTCAAAACTGATCCGATTTACATTTCCAAAGTCATTTTGATCGTTGTTTATTGTCCTTAATAATTCTGTAATCAAAGTTAAAAAACTTCGGAAATTCGGTTTACTTGTCAAAAGTCATAATGACAAAAAAGTTGCCAAATTCCCAAAAATTACCTTCTGAGACTTCAAACAGCCATAACTTTGTCAAAACTGATCCGATTTACATTTCCAAAGTCATTTTGATCGTTGTTTATTGTCCTTAATAATTCTGTAATCAAAGTTGAAAAACTTCGGAAATTCGGTTTTCTTGTCAAAAGTCATATTGACAAAATTAGTTGCCAAATCCCCAAAAATTACCTTCTGAGACTTCAAACAGCCATAACTTTGTCAAAACTGATCCGATTTACATTTCCAAAGTCATTTTGATCGTTGTTTATTGTCCTTAATAATTCTGTAATCAAAGTTAAAAAACTTCAGAAATTCGGTTTACTTGTCAAAAGTCATTTTGACAAAAAAAATTGTTAATTCCCAAAAATTACCTTCTGAGACTTCAAACAGCCATAAATTTGTCAAAACTGATCCGATTTACATTTCCAAAGTCATTTTGATCGTTGTTTATTGTCCTTAATAATTCTGTAATCAAAGTTGAAAAACTTCGGAAATTCAGTTTTCTTGTCAAAAGTCATGTTGACAAGTAAGTTTTCAAATTCCCAAAAATTACCTTCTGAGACTTTAAACAGCCATAACTTTGTCAAAACTGATCCGATTTACATTTCCAAAGTCATTTTGATCGTTGTTTATTGTCCTTAATAATTCTGTAATCAAAGTTAAAAAACTTCGGAAATTCGGTTTACTTGTCAAAAGTCATAATTGACAAAAAAATTGCCAAATTCCCAAAAATTACCTTCTGAGACTTCAAACAGCCATAACTTTGTCAAAACTGATCCGATTTACATTTCCAAAGTCATTTTGATCGTTGTTTATTGTCCTTAATAATTCTGTAATCAAAGTTGAAAAACTTCGGAAATTCGGTTTACTTGTCAAAAGTCATAATGACAAAATAAATTGCCAAATTCCCAAAAATTACCTTCTGAGACTTTAAACAGCCATAACTTTGTCAAAACTGATCCGATTTACATTTCCAAAGTCATTTTGATCGTTGTTTATTGTCCTTAATAATTCTGTAATCAAAGTTGAAAAACTTCGGAAATTCGGTTTACTTGTCAAAAGTCATAATGACAAAATAGTTGCCAAATTCCCAAAAATTACCTTCTGAGACTTCAAACAGCCATAACTTTGTCAAAACTGATCCGATTTACATTTCCAAAGTCATTTTGATCGTTGTTTATTGTCCTTAATAATTCTGTAATCAAAGTTAAAAAACTTCAGAAATTCGGTTGACTTGTCAAAAGTCATTATGACAAAAAAGTTGCCAAATTTACAAAAATTACATTCTGAGACTTTAAACAGCCATAACTTTGTCAAAACTGATCCGATTTACATTTCCAAAGTCATTTTGATCGTTGTTTATTGTCCTTAATAATTCTGTAATCAAAGTTGAAACAACTTCGGAAATTCGGTTTACTTGTCAAAAGTCATAATGACAATTATAGTTGCCAAATTCCCAAAAATTACCTTCTGAGACTTCAAACAGCCATAACTTTGTCAAAACTGATCCGATTTACATTTCCAAAGTCATTTTGATCGTTGTTTATTGTCCTTAATAATTCTGTAATCAAAGTTGAAAAACTTCGGAAATTCAGTTTTCTTGTCAAAAGTCATGTTGACAAGTTAGTTTTCAAATCCCCAAAAATTACCTTCTGAGACTTTAAACAGCCATAACTTTGTCAAAACTGATCCAATTTACATTTCCAAAGTCATTTTGATCGTTGTTTATTGTCCTTAATAATTCTGTAATCAAAGTTAAAAAACTTCGGAAATTCGGTTTACTTGTCAAAAGTCATAATGACAAAAAAATTGCCAAATTTCCAAAAATTACCTTCTGAGACTTCAAACAGCCATAACTTTGTCAAAACTGATCCGATTTACATTTCCAAAGTCATTTTGATCGTTGTTTATTGTCCTTAATAATTCTGTTTTCAAAGTTAAAAAACTTCAGAAATTCGGTTGACTTGTCAAAAGTCATTATGACAAAAAAATTGCCAAATTTACAAAAATTACCTTCTGAGACTTTAAACAGCCATAACTTTGTCAAAACTGATCCAATTTACATTTCCAAAGTCATTTTGATCGTTAATAATTGTCCTTAATAATTCTGTAATCAAAGATGAAAAACTTCGGAAATTTGGTTTTCTTGTCAAAAGTCATAATGACAAAGTTGTTGCCAAATTTCCAAAAATTACCTTCTGAGACTACAAACAGCCATAACTTTGTCAAAACTGAACCGATTTACATTTCCAAAGTCATTTTGATCGTGGTTTATTGTCCTTAATAATTCTGTAATCAAAGTTGAAAAACTACAGAAATTCGATTTACTTGTCAAAAGTCATTTTGACAAAAAAAATTGTTAAATCCCAAAAATTACCTTCTGAGACTTCAAACAGCCATAAATTTGTCAAAACTGATCCGATTTACATTTCCAAAGTCATTTTGATCGTTGTTTATTGTCCTTAATAATTCTGTAATCAAAGTTGAAAAACTTCGGAAATTCAGTTTTCTTGTCAAAAGTCATGTTGACAAGTAAGTTTTCAAATCCCCAAAAATTACCTTCTGAGACTTTAAACAGCCATAACTTTGTCAAAACTGAGCCGATTTACATTTCCATAGTCATTTAGATCGTTGTTTATTGTCCTTAATAATTCAGTAATCAAAGTTAAAAAACTTCAGAAATTCGGTTTACTTGTCAAAAGTCATAATTACAAAAAAAATGCTTAATTCCCAAAAATTACCTTCTGAGACTTCAAACAGCCATAACTTTGTCAAAACTGATCCGATTTACATTTCCAAAGTCTTTTTGATCGTTGTTTATTGTCCTTAATAATTCTGTAATCAAAGTTGAAAACCTTCAGAAATTCGGTTGACTTGTCAAAAGTCATTATGACAAAATAGTTGCCAAATTTACAAAAATTACATTCTGAGACTTTTAACAGCCATAACTTTGTCAAAACTGATCCGATTTACATTTCCAAAGTCATTTTGATCGTTGCTTATTGTCCTTAATAATGTTGTAATCAAAGTTAAAAACTTTCGGAAATTCGGTTTACTTGTAAAAATTAATAATGACTTTATAGTTGCCAAATTCCCAAAAATTACCTTCTGAGACTTCAAACAGCCATAATTTTGTCAAAGCTGATCCGATTTACATTTACAAAGTCATTTTGATCGTTGTTTATTGTCCTTAATAATTCTGTAATCAAAGTTATAAAACTTCGGAAATTCGGTTTACTTGTCAAAAGTCATAATGACAAAATAATGCCAAATTCCCAAAAATTACCTTCTGCGACTTCAAACAGCCATAACTTTGTCAAAACTGATCCGATTTACATTTCCAAAGTCATTTTGATCGTTGTTTATTGTCCTTAATAATTCTGTAATCAAAGTTGAAAAACTTCAGAAATTCGGTTTACTTGTCAAAAGTCATAATGACAAAATAGTTGCCAAATTCCCAAAAATTACCTTCTGAGACTTTAAACAGCCATAACTTTGTCAAAACTGATCCGATTTACATTTCCAAAGTCATTTTGATCGTTGTTTATTGTCCTTAATAATTCTGTAATCAAAGTTGAAAAACTTCGGAAATTCAGTTTTCTTGTCAAAAGTCATGTTGACAAATTAGTTTCCAAATCCCCAAAAATTACCTTCTGGGACTTTAAGCAGCCATAACTTTGTCAAAACTGATCCGATTTACATTTCCAAAGTCGTTTTGATCGTTGCTTATTGTCCTTAATAATTCTGTAATCAAAGATGAAAAACTTCTGAAATTTGGTTTTCTTTTCGAAAGTCATGTTGACATGTTAGTTTCCAAGTTCCAAAAAATTATCTTCTGAGACTTCAAACAGCCATAACTTTGTCAAAACTGATCCAATTTACATTTCCAAAGTCATTTTGATCGTAAATAATTGTCCTTAATAATTCTGTTATCAAAGATGAAAATCTTCGGAAATTTGGTTTTTTTTGTCAAAAGTCATAAAGACAAAGTAGTTGCCAAATTCCCAAAAATTACCTTCTGAGACTTCAAACAGCCATAACTTTGTCAAAACTGATCCGATTTACATTTCCGTAGTCATTTTGATCGTTGTTTATTGTCCTTAATAATTCTGTAATCAAAGTTGAAAAACTTCAGAAATTCGGTTGACTTGTCAAAAGTCATTATGACAAAATAATTGCCAAATTTACAAAATTTACCTTCTGAGACTTTAAACAGCCATAACTTTGTCAAAACTGATCCGATTTACATTTCCAAAGTCATTTTGATCGTTGCTTATTGTCCTTAATAATGCTGTAATCAAAGCTAAAAAACTTCGGAAATTCGGTTTACTTGTCAAAATTTAAAATGACGTTATAGTTGCAAATTTCTTAAAAATTACCTTCTGAGACTTCAAACAGCCATAACTTTGTCAAAACTGATCCGATTTACATTTCCAAAGTCATTTTGATCGTTGTTTATTGTCCTTAATAATTCTGTATTCAAAGTTAAAAAACTTCGGAAATTCGGTTTACTTGTCAAAAGTCATATTGACAAAAAAGTTGCCAAATTCCCAAAAATTACCTTCTGAGACTTCAAACAGCCATAACTTTGTCAAAACTGATCCGATTTACATTTGCAAAGTCATTTTGATCGTTGTTTATTGTCCTTAATAATTCTGTAATCAAAGTTGAAAAACTTCGGAAATTCAGTTTTCTTGTCAAAAGTCATGGTTGACAAGTAAGTTTTCAAAGTTCCCTAAAAATTACCTTCTGAGACTTTAAACAGCCATAACTTTGTCAAAACTGATCCAATTTACATTTCCAAAGTCATTTTGATCGTTGTTTATTGTCCTTAATAATTCTGTAATCAAAGTTGAAAAACTTCGGAAATTCGGTTTACTTGTCAAAAGTCATTACATTTCCAAAGTCATTTTGATCGTTGCTTATTGTCCTTAATAATGCTGTAATCAAAGTTAAAAAACTTCGGAAATTCGGTTTACTTGTCAAAATTAATAATGACGTTATAGTTGCCAATTTCTTAAAAATTACCTTCTGAGACTTCAAACAGCCATAACTTTGTCAAAACTGATCCGATTTACATTTCCAAAGTCATTTTGATCGTTGTTTATTGTCCTTAATAATTCTGTATTCAAAGTTAAAAAACTTCGGAAATTCGGTTTACTTGTCAAAAGTCATAATGACAAAAAAATGCCAAATTCCCAAAAATTACCTTCTGAGACTTCAAACAGCCATAACTTTGTCAAAACTGATCCGATTTACATTTCCAAAGTCATTTTGATCGTTGTTTATTGTCCTTAATAATTCTGTAATCAAAGTTGAAAAACTTCGGAAATTCAGTTTTCTTGTCAAAAGTCTGGTTGACAAGTAAGTTTTCAAATCCCCAAAAATTACCTTCTGAGACTTTAAACAGCCATAACTTTGTCAAAACTGATCCAATTTACATTTCCAAAGTCATTTTGATCGTTGTTTATTGTCCTTAATAATTCTGTAATCAAAGTTAAAAAACTTCGGAAATTCGGTTTACTTGTCAAAAGTCATAATGACAAAAAAGATGCCAAATTCCCAAAAATTACCTTCTGAGACTTCAAACAGCCATAACTTTGTCAAAACTGATCCGATTTACATTTCCAAAGTCATTTTGATCGTTGTTTATTGTCCTTAATAATTCTGTAATCAAAGTTGAAAAACTTCGGAAATTCGGTTTACTTGTCAAAAGTCATAATGACAAAATAGTTGCCAAATTCCCAAAAATTACCTTCTGAGACTTTAAACAGCCATAACTTTGTCAAAACTGATCCGATTTACATTTCCAAAGTCATTTTGATCGTTGCTTATTGTCCTTAATAATTCTGTAATCAAAGTTAAAAAACTTCGGAAATTCGGTTTACTTGTCAAAATTAATAATGACGTTATTGTTGCCAAATTCCCAAAAATTACCTTCTGAGACTTCAAACAGCCATAACTTTGTCAAAACTGATCCGATTTACATTTCCAAAGTCATTTTGATCGTTGTTTATTGTCCTTAATAATTCTGTTATCAAAGTTAAAAAACTTCGGAAATTCGGTTTACTTGTCAAAAGTCATAATGACAAAAAAATTGCCAAATTCCCAAAAATGACCTTCTGAGACTTCAAACAGCCATAACTTTGTCAAAACTGATCCGATTTACATTTCCAAAGTCATTTTGATCGTTGTTTATTGTCCTTAATAATTCTGTAATCAAAGTTGAAAAACTTCGGAAATTCAGTTTTCTTGTCAAAAGTCTGGTTGACAAGTAAGTTTTCAAATCCCCAAAAATTACCTTCTGAGACTTTAAACAGCCATAACTTTGTCAAAACTGATTCAATTTACATTTCCAAAGTCATTTTGATCGTTGTTTATTGTCCTTAATAATTCTGTAATCAAAGTTAAAAAACTTCGGAAATTCGGTTTACTTGTCAAAAGTCATAATGACAAAAAAATGCCAAATTCCCAAAAATTACCTTCTGAGACTTCAAACAGCCATAACTTTGTCAAAACTGATCCGATTTACATTTCCAAAGTCATTTTGATCGTTGTTTATTGTCCTTAATAATTCTGTAATCAAAGCTTAAAAACTTCGGAAATTCAGTTTTCTTGTCAAAAGTCATGTTGACAAGTTAGTTGCTCAAATTCCCAAAAATTACCTTCTGAGACTTCAAACAGCCATAACTTTGTCAAAACTGATCCGATTTACATTTCCAAAGTCATTTTGATCGTTGCTTATTGTCCTTAATAATTCTGTAATCAAAGTTAAAAAACTTCAGAAATTCGGTTTACTTGTCAAAATTTATAATGACTTTTTAGTTGCCAAATTCCCAAAAATTACCTTCTGAGACTTCAAACAGCCATAACTTTGTCAAAACTGATCCGATTTACATTTGCAAAGTCATTTTGATCGTTGTTTATTGTCCTTAATAATTCTGTTATCTAAGATAAAAAACTTCGGAAATTCAGTTTACTTGTCAAAAGTCATAATGAAAAATTAATTGCCAAATTCCCAAAAATAACCTTCTGAGACTTCAAACAGCCATAACTTTGTCAAAACTGATCCGATTTACATTTCCAAAGTCATTTTGATCGTTGCTTATTGTCCTTGATAATTCTGTTATCAAAGTTAAAAAACTTCGGAAATTCGGTTAACTTGTCAAAAGTCATAATGACAGAAGAAATGCCAAACTCCCAAAAATTACCTTCTGAGACTTCAAACAGCCATAACTTTGTCAAAACTGATCCGATTTACATTTCCAAAGTCATTTTGATCGTTGCTTATTGTCCTTAATAATTCTGTAATCAAAGTTAAAAAACTTCAGAAATTCGGTTTACTTGTCAAAATTAATAATGACTTTATAGTTGCCAAATTCCCAAAAATTACCTTCTGAGACTTCTAACAGCCATAACTTTGTCAAAACTGATCCGACTTACATTTGCAAAGTCATTTTGATCGTTGTTTATTGTCCTTAATAATTCTGTAATCAAAGTTAAAAAACTTCGGAAATTCGGTTTACTTGTCAAAAGTCATAATGACTTTATAGTTGCCAAATTCCCAAAAATTACCTTCTGAGACTTCTAACAGCCATAACTTTGTCAAAACTGATCCGACTTACATTTCCAAAGTCATTTTGATCGTTGTTTATTGTCCTTAATAATTCTGTAATCAAAGTTAAAAAACTTCGGAAATTCGGTTTACTTGTCAAAATTAATAATGACTTTATAGTTGCCAAATTCCCAAAAATTACCTTCTGAGACTTCTAACAGCCATAACTTTGTCAAAACTGATCCGATTTACATTTCCAAAGTCATTTTGATCGTTGTTTATTGTCCTTAATAATTCTGTAATCAAAGTTAAAAAACTTCAGAAATTTGGATTACTTGTCAAAATTAAAAATGACTTTATAGTTGCCAAATTCCCAAAAATTACCTTCTGAGACTTTAAACAGCCATAACTTTGTCAAAACTGATCCGATTTACATTTCCAAAGTCATTTTGATCGTTGTTTATTGTCCTTAATAATTCTGTAATCAAAGTTAAAAAACTTCGGAAATTCGGTTTACTTGTCAAAAGTCATAATGACAAAATACTTGCCAAACTCCCAAAAATTACCTTCTGAGACTTCAAACAGCCATAACTTTGTCAAAAATGATCCGATTTACATTTCCAAAGTCATTTTGATCGTTGTTTATTGTCCTTAATAATTCTGTAATCAAAGATAAAAAACTTCCGAAGTTCGGTTTACTTGTCAAAAGTCTATAATGACTTTATAGTTGCCAAATTCCTAAAAATTACCTTCTGAGACTTCAAGCAGCCATAACTTTGTCAAAACTGATCCGATTTACATTTCCAAAGTCATTTTGATCGTTGTTTATTGTCCTTAATAATTCTGTAATCAAAGTTGAAAAACTTCGGAAATTCAGTTTTCTTGTCAAAAGTCATGTTGACAAAAAAATAGCCAAATTCCCAAAAATTACCTTCTGATAGTTTAAGCAGCCATAACTTTGTCAAAACTGATCCGATTTACATTTCCAAAGTCATTTTGATCGTTGTTAATTGTCCTTAATAATTCTGTAATCAAAGATGAAAATCTTCGGAAATTTGGTTTATTTGTCAAAAGTCATGTTGACAAAGTAGTTGCCAAATCTTAAAAAATTACCTTCTGAGACTTCAAACAGCCATAACTTTGTCAAAACTGATCCGATTTACATTTCCAAAGTCATTTTGATCGTTGTTTATTGTCCTTAATAATTCTGCAATCAAAGTTGAAAAACTTCAGAAATTCAATTTACTTGTCAAAAGTCATTATGACAAAAAAATTAGCTAAAGTCCCAAAAATTACATTCTGAGACTTCAAACAGCCATAACTTTGTCAAAACTGATCCGATTTACATTTCCAAAGTCATATTGATCGTTGTTTATTGTCCTTAATAATTCTGTAATCAAAGTTGAAAAACTTCGGAAATTCAGTTTTCTTGTCAAAAGTCTGTTGACAAGTTAGTTTCCAAGTTCCAAAAAATTATCTTCTGAGACTTCAAACAGCCATAAATTTGTCAAAACTGATCCGATTAACATTTCCAAAGTCATTTTGATCGTCGTTTATTGTCCTTAATAATTCTGTTATCTAAGATAAAAAACTTCGAAAATTCAGTTTTCTTGTCAAAAGTCTAGTTGACAAGTTAGTTTTCAAATCTCCAAAAATTACCTTCTGAGACTTTAAGCAGCCATAACTTTGTCAAAACTGGTCCAATTTACATTTCCAAAGTCATTTTGATCGTTGTTTATTGTCCTTAATAATTCTGTTATCAAAGTTAAAAAACTTCAGAAATTCGGTTTACTTGTCAAAAGTCATTATGACAAAAAAATTGCCAAATTCCCAAAAATTACCTTCTGAGACTTCAAACAGCCATAACTTTGTCAAAACTGATCCGATTTACATTTCCAAAGTCATTTTGATCGTTGCTTATTGTCCTTAATAATTCTGTAATCAAAGTTGAAAAACTTCGGAAATTCAGTTTTCTTGTCAAAAGTCATGTTGACAAGTAAGTTTTCAAAGTTCCCAAAAATTACCTTCTGAGACTTCAAACAGCCATAACTTTGTCAAAACTGATCCGATTTACATTTCCAAAGTCATTTTGATCGTTGTTTATTGTCCTTAATAATTCTGTAATCAAAGTTGAAAAACTTCGGAAATTTGGTTTTTCTTGTCAAAAGTCATATTGACAAAATAGTTGCCAAATTCCCAAAAATTACCTTCTGAGACTTCAAACAGCCATAACTTTGTCAAAACTGATCCGATTTACATTTCCAAAGTCATTTTGATCGTTGTTTATTGTCCTTAATAATTCTGTAATCAAAGTTGAAAAACTTCGGAAATTCGGTTTACTTGTCAAAAGTCATTATGACAAAAATAATTGCCAAATTCCCAAAAATTACCTTCTGAGACTTCAAACAGCCATAACTTTGTCAAAACTGATCCGATTTACATTTCCAAAGTCATTTTGATCGTTGTTTATTGTCCTTAATAATTCTGTAATCAAAGTTGAAAAACTTCGGAAATTCAGTTTACTTGTCAAAATTCATAATGACGTTATAGTTGCCAAATTCCCTAAAAATTACCTTCTGAGACTTCAAACAGCCATAACTTTGTCAAAACTGATCCGATTTACATTTCCAAAGTCATTTTGATCGTTGTTTATTGTCCTTAATAATTCTGTAATCAAAGTTAAAAAACTTCGGAAATTCGGTTTACTTGTCAAAAGTCATGATTGACAAAAAAATTGCCAAATTCCCAAAAATTACCTTCTGAGACTTCAAACAGCCATAACTTTGTCAAAACTGATCCGATTTACATTTCCAAAGTCATTTTGATCGTTGTTTATTGTCCTTAATAATTCTGTAATCAAAGTTGAAAAACTTCGGAAATTCGGTTTTCTTGTCAAAAGTCATGTTGACAAGTATAGTTGCCAAATTCCCAAAAATTACCTTCTGAGACTTCAAACAGCCATAACTTTGTCAAAACTGATCCGATTTACATTTCCAAAGTCATTTTGATCGTTGTTTATTGTCCTTAATAATTCTGTAATCAAAGTTGAAAAACTTCGGAAATTCGGTTTTACTTGTCAAAAGTCATAATGACAAAATAGTTGCCAAATTCCCAAAAATTACCTTCTGAGACTTCAAACAGCCATAACTTTGTCAAAACTGATCCGATTTACATTTCCAAAGTCATTTTGATCGTTGTTTATTGTCCTTAATAATTCTGTAATCAAAGTTAAAAAAC
>JAWNPD010000190.1:1002500-1007626 GCA_035045305.1 Drosophila maculinotata | reverse complement strand
ATGTGTATGTGTATGTGTATGTGTATGTGTATGTGTATGTGTATGTGTATGTGTATGTGTATGTGTATGTGTTGTGTATGTGTATGTGTATGTGTATGTGTATGTGTATGTGTATGTGTATGTGTATGTGTATGTGTATGTGTATGTGTATGTGTATGTGTATGTGTATGTGTATGTGTATGTGTATGTGTATGTGTATGTGTATGTGTATGTGTATGTGTATGTGTATGTGTATGTGTATGTGTATGTGTATGTGTATGTGTATGTGTGTATGTGTATGTGTATGTGTATGTGTATGTGTATGTGTATGTGTATGTGTATGTGTATGTGTATGTGTATGTGTATGTGTATGTGTATGTGTATGTGTATGTGTATGTGTATGTGTATGTGTGTATGTGTATGTGTATGTGTATGTGTATGTGTATGTGTATGTGTGTATGTGTATGTGTATGTGTATGTGTATGTGTATGTGTATGTGTATGTGTATGTGTTATGTGTATGTGTATGTGTATGTGTTATGTGTATGTGTATGTGTATGTGTATGTGTATGTGTATGTGTATGTGTATGTGTATGTGTATGTGTATGTGTATGTGTATGTGTATGTGTATGTGTATGTGTATGTGTATGTGTATGTGTATGTGTATGTGTATGTGTATGTGTATGTGTATGTGTATGTGTATGTGTATGTGTATGTGTATGTGTATGTGTATGTGTATGTGTATGTGTATGTGTGTATGTGTATGTGTATGTGTATGTGTATGTGTATGTGTATGTGTATGTGTATGTGTATGTGTATGTGTATGTGTATGTGTATGTGTATGTGTATGTGTATGTGTATGTGTATGTGTATGTGTATGTGTATGTGTATGTGTATGTGTATGTGTATGTGTATGTGTATGTGTATGTGTATGTGTATGTGTATGTGTATGTGTATGTGTATGTGTATGTGTATGTGTATGTGTATGTGTATGTGTATGTGTATGTGTATGTGTATGTGTATGTGTATGTGTATGTGTATGTGTATGTGTATGTGTATGTGTATGTGTATGTGTATGTGTATGTGTATGTGTATGTGTATGTGTATGTGTATGTGTATGTGTATGTGTATGTGTATGTGTATGTGTATGTGTATGTGTATGTGTATGTGTATGTGTATGTGTATGTGTATGTGTATGTGTATGTGTATGTGTATGTGTATGTGTATGTGTATGTGTATGTGTATGTGTATGTGTATGTGTATGTGTATGTGTATGTGTATGTGTATGTGTATGTGTATGTGTATGTGTATGTGTATGTGTATGTGTATGTGTATGTGTATGTGTATGTGTATGTGTATGTGTATGTGTATGTGTATGTGTATGTGTATGTGTATGTGTATGTGTATGTGTATGTGTATGTGTATGTGTATGTGTATGTGTATGTGTATGTGTATGTGTATGTGTATGTGTATGTGTATGTGTATGTGTATGTGTATGTGTATGTGTATGTGTGTATGTGTATGTGTATGTGTATGTGTATGTGTATGTGTATGTGTATGTGTATGTGTATGTGTATGTGTATGTGTATGTGTATGTGTATGTGTATGTGTATGTGTATGTGTATGTGTATGTGTGTATGTGTATGTGTATGTGTATGTGTATGTGTATGTGTATGTGTATGTGTATGTGTATGTGTATGTGTATGTGTATGTGTATGTGTATGTGTATGTGTATGTGTATGTGTATGTGTATGTGTATGTGTATGTGTATGTGTATGTGTATGTGTATGTGTATGTGTATGTGTATGTGTATGTGTATGTGTATGTGTATGTGTATGTGTATGTGTATGTGTATGTGTATGTGTATGTGTATGTGTATGTGTATGTGTATGTGTATGTGTATGTGTATGTGTATGTGTATGTGTATGTGTATGTGTATGTGTATGTGTATGTGTATGTGTATGTGTATGTGTATGTGTATGTGTATGTGTATGTGTATGTGTATGTGTATGTGTATGTGTATGTGTATGTGTATGTATGTGTATGTGTATGTGTATGTGTATGTGTATGTGTATGTGTATGTGTATGTGTATGTGTATGTGTATGTGTATGTGTATGTGTATGTGTATGTGTATGTGTATGTGTATGTGTATGTGTATGTGTATGTGTATGTGTATGTGTATGTGTATGTGTATGTGTATGTGTATGTGTATGTGTATGTGTATGTGTATGTGTATGTGTATGTGTATGTGTATGTGTATGTGTATGTGTATGTGTATGTGTATGTGTGTATGTGTATGTGTATGTGTATGTGTATGTGTATGTGTATGTGTATGTGTATGTGTATGTGTATGTGTATGTGTATGTGTATGTGTATGTGTATGTGTATGTGTATGTGTATGTGTATGTGTATGTGTATGTGTATGTGTATGTGTATGTGTATGTGTATGTGTATGTGTATGTGTATGTGTATGTGTATGTGTATGTGTATGTGTATGTGTATGTGTATGTGTATGTGTATGTGTATGTGTATGTGTATGTGTATGTGTATGTGTATGTGTATGTGTATGTGTATGTGTATGTGTATGTGTATGTGTATGTGTATGTGTATGTGTATGTGTATGTGTATGTGTATGTGTATGTGTATGTGTATGTGTATGTGTATGTGTATGTGTATGTGTATGTGTATGTGTATGTGTATGTGTATGTGTATGTGTATGTGTATGTGTATGTGTATGTGTATGTGTATGTGTATGTGTATGTGTATGTGTATGTGTATGTGTATGTGTATGTGTATGTGTATGTGTATGTGTATGTGTATGTGTATGTGTATGTGTATGTGTATGTGTATGTGTATGTGTATGTGTATGTGTATGTGTATGTGTATGTGTATGTGTATGTGTATGTGTATGTGTATGTGTATGTGTATGTGTATGTGTATGTGTATGTGTATGTGTATGTGTATGTGTATGTGTATGTGTATGTGTATGTGTATGTGTATGTGTATGTGTATGTGTATGTGTATGTGTATGTGTATGTGTATGTGTATGTGTATGTGTATGTGTATGTGTATGTGTATGTGTATGTGTATGTGTATGTGTATGTGTATGTGTATGTGTATGTGTATGTGTATGTGTATGTGTATGTGTATGTGTATGTGTATGTGTATGTGTATGTGTATGTGTATGTGTATGTGTATGTGTATGTGTATGTGTATGTGTATGTGTATGTGTATGTGTATGTGTATGTGTATGTGTATGTGTATGTGTATGTGTATGTGTATGTGTATGTGTATGTGTATGTGTATGTGTATGTGTATGTGTATGTGTATGTGTATGTGTATGTGTATGTGTATGTGTATGTGTATGTGTATGTGTATGTGTATGTGTATGTGTATGTGTATGTTTATGTGTATGTGTATGTGTATGTGTATGTGTATGTGTATGTGTATGTGTATGTGTATGTGTATGTGTATGTGTATGTGTATGTGTATGTGTATGTGTATGTGTATGTGTATGTGTATGTGTATGTGTATGTGTATGTGTATGTGTATGTGTATGTGTATGTGTATGTGTATGTGTATGTGTATGTGTATGTGTATGTGTATGTGTATGTGTATGTGTATGTGTATGTGTATGTGTATGTGTATGTGTATGTGTATGTGTATGTGTATGTGTATGTGTATGTGTATGTGTATGTGTATGTGTATGTGTATGTGTATGTGTATGTGTATGTGTATGTGTATGTGTATGTGTATGTGTATGTGTATGTGTATGTGTATGTGTATGTGTATGTGTATGTGTATGTGTATGTGTATGTGTATGTGTATGTGTATGGGTATGTGTATGTGTATGTGTATGTGTATGTGTATGTGTATGTGTATGTGTATGTGTATGTGTATGTGTATGTGTATGTGTATGTGTATGTGTATGTGTATGTGTATGTGTATGTGTATGTGTATGTGTATGTGTATGTGTATGTGTATGTGTATGTGTATGTGTATGTGTATGTGTATGTGTATGTGTATGTGTATGTGTATGTGTATGTGTATGTGTATGTGTATGTGTATGTGTATGTGTATGTGTATGTGTATGTGTATGTGTATGTGTATGTGTATGTGTATGTGTATGTGTATGTGTATGTGTATGTGTATGTGTATGTGTATGTGTATGTGTATGTGTATGTGTATGTGTATGTGTATGTGTATGTGTATGTGTATGTGTATGTGTATGTGTATGTGTATGTGTATGTGTATGTGTATGTGTATGTGTATGTGTATGTGTATGTGTATGTGTATGTGTATGTGTATGTGTATGTGTATGTGTATGTGTATGTGTATGTGTATGTGTATGTGTATGTGTATGTGTATGTGTATGTGTATGTGTATGTGTATGTGTATGTGTATGTGTATGTGTATGTGTATGTGTATGTGTATGTGTATGTGTATGTGTATGTGTATGTGTATGTGTATGTGTATGTGTATGTGTATGTGTATGTGTATGTGTATGTGTATGTGTATGTGTATGTGTATGTGTATGTGTATGTGTATGTGTATGTGTATGTGTATGTGTATGTGTATGTGTATGTGTATGTGTATGTGTATGTGTATGTGTATGTGTATGTGTATGTGTATGTGTATGTGTATGTGTATGTGTATGTGTATGTGTATGTGTATGTGTATGTGTATGTGTATGTGTATGTGTATGTGTATGTGTATGTGTATGTGTATGTGTATGTGTATGTGTATGTGTATGTGTATGTGTATGTGTATGTGTATGTGTATGTGTATGTGTATGTGTATGTGTATGTGTATGTGTATGTGTATGTGTATGTGTATGTGTATGTGTATGCGTATGCGTATGCGTATGCGTATGCGTATGCGTATGCGTATGCGTATGCGTATGCGTATGCGTATGCGTATGCGTATGCGTATGCGTATGCGTATGCGTATGCGTATGCGTATGCGTATGCGTATGCGTATGCGTATGCGTATGCGTATGCGTATGCGTATGTGTATGTGTATGTGTATGTGTATGCGTATGTGTATGTGTATGTGTATGTGTATGTGTATGTGTATGTGTATGTGTATGTGTATGTGTATGTGTATGTGTATGTGTATGTGTATGTGTATGTGTATGTGTATGTGTA